>VDFB02322783.1:0-87155 GCA_007258455.2 Sequoia sempervirens
CATCAAAATCTTTATCCTGAAAGCTTCGGTGAAGTGTGAAAGGATTTATAATCAACTCCCTGTCGAGGATCCTCAATACCCAGAAGAAATTTTTCTTCAGAACGCGTTAGATTCATGGGTATACAACGAATGGGTTCATTTAATTTTTTGAATTTTGAACCTTGGAAAAATAATTTTTTCATCAAATTTATTTCATTTCTTCACCCTTGAGCGTATTTCTTTGCTCTGACTTGAAAATACTCATCAACCCTGTGAAGCTGGCATCATCAGACTCCTTCACCTGGCAATTTATTCATGTCTTAAGAAATTTCATCATCCTCCATGTCTAGGTGTAATTTCCTAAGGAAGAAAATATTTTGCCTTGGAAAATTTTCAAATCATTTAGCATTTTGAAATTTTTTTCTTAGGAGATTTTATTCATTTTCAATCCTTCCTGTGGTGAGAAATTTTTTATCAATTCACTTGGAAAATTTTAATACCTTGATCACACTTGTATGTCATGGAGAATATTTTTTTAAAACCAACGCCTAACACCATTCTCCATCCTTGGACGTTTTCAAAGCTCCTCACAAGTTAAAGCGCACTTGGAGGGATGTGCTTCAAATTTAGACACTTAAAATATTCTAAAACCCACTCTTCCAGCTTGGGGCGCATTTAATAGGTTGAGCTTCAACTTTTGACCACTTTTCAAACTCCCACAAGTCAAGGGCGCATTTGGGCCATCAAGCTTCAAATTCAAATGCCTTAGTGAGAATTTCTAACCTCCAATATCCTCTTGGGCGCATATAGCTAGTGGTGGAGGAATTTTTATGCTTAGAAACTTCTTTCAACTTGCCGGGTGAAGTAGGCGCATTTTACCAAGGGTACTTCTAGTTTGCTCAAGCCTTAGAAATAATTTTGCCATTATGCAAGTTGGGCGCATTTTACTCCTACATCCATTCTAACACTTAGAAAACATTCCAGCACCTCTCCCTAGGCCAAGGCGCATTTTGGAGGTGCTACTTCCACTTTGGGTTCCTTAGAAAAATTTTGATGCTTCTTCTTCTTCAAGGCACATATGGGGGCTTGAGCTTCCAATTTCTTATACTTAGAATATTTTTCAAGCTCTTCTACCCAGGGGTGCATATGGCACTTTGGACTTTCAATCTTTGATACTTAGAAAATTTTTACTCTTCAAGCTTGAGGGCACAAATGGCAGGATCTGCTTTCAATTTCCATACTTAAACTTTTCGACACTTAGCCTCCTTAGCTCCTGGGCGCATTTGGCAGGGGCAACTTCCAGTTTCGTGACATAGAAAATTTCTTTGCACAGCCACCTTGTGATGGGTGCATTTCACAGGCTCTTCTTCCAATTTGAAGGACTTAGAATATTTTAAGTTCTCTCTTCAACTTGGTGGGCACATTTCAGCCATGGAGCTTTCAGTTTGTGACCTTTAAACATTTTCTAACTCCTCCCTCAATCCTAGGCGCATATCCACCCTAGAGGTTCCACTTCTGAACACTTGATAAAATTTTGTTCTTCAAGCTCTTAGGCGCAAATCGATGGTCATGCTTTCACTTTGGACACTTAGAAACTTTTCAGCTCTTGACCTTCTTAGCTCTAACCTCAAGGGCGCAAATGGCATGGGGAGCTTTTAATTTGTGTGCCTTAGTCAAAGTTTCATGTCTAGAACCTCAAGGGCGCATTTAAGAGGTCCTTCTTCCAATTTCATCACTAGGGCGCATTTGCTAGGTGTTGAACTTCAAGCTCAAGGGCGCATTTTCACATGTCTACTTCCAATTTAAAATATTTTCAATTTTCTAACCTCCTTCAGGCAAAGGCGCATTTCCCCTTCTGAGGTTTCAATTTGCAACACTTAGAGGAATTCCTAGTCATCCTTCCAAGCTTGGGCGCATTTAGCCCCTTGTAGTTTCAATTTCAGTGACTTAGTCAAATTTCCATTACCTCCTCTTCTCCTTGGGCGCTTTTGGGGTGTCAAGCTTCCAATTTTCCAGACTTAGAATTTTTTAGAGCTTCAATCTTGTCCCAAGGGCACATTTTGAGTAGGCAACTTCAAGTTTCTAACACTTAGAAGATTTTCACCCTCATTCTTTCCTCAAGGGCGCATTTTGACCTGTGAGCTTCCATTTTTTCAGACTTAGAAAAATTTCAAAGCTCTTGCTAGCTTGAGGGCGCATATCATCCTGTGAGCTTCCATTTTCAATGCCTTAATAAATTTCCTGCCTCATCTTTAGCTTTTAAAGGCGTTCTTCACTGGCTGGACTTGAAAATTTATCAATTTCAATGAATTTTATGCTCTTTGCCTGATTTAGGGCAACTTGATCACGCTAACCCTAATTTGCTATTTTTAGAAAGTTTTTCAACTTTGCACTTCAAGCTAATTTCAAGTTCCAAAAAGGCTGGATTTTGCTTTGTTTCGAACCTCAAGATGTGGTTGAGCTGTCGGGCCCTGATATCTGCATGCACCTGCTATTTTAGCAACTTACTAAAAATAGTAACTGCTCAGAATGTCTTCAAATCTCACGTGTTGAATGCCTGAAATGTGGTGGTCGTGGTTGGATGCTGCTTTTGCATGATTGTCTTGTCCTGCCCTTGAATTTAGGAAACACTAATTCCTCTGTACCAACCTGCTAAAAATAGTAAGTGTCCGATTTTCCATCCTCTGCAACTCCGTTTGATCTGAAATTCGCGCCATAGGGTCTTCATCACTTGCTTGACCTGTACCTGCTAATTCCTTGCGCTGACCTGCTATTTATAGCATGTTTCTAGAGGTGGCTTACTAGTTATTGTAACTGTTTGCTTTTGAGACTTCCACAACTCCGTTTGACTTGAAATTCGAATGACGCGCTCCTCACCATGTGACTTGCCTGTTGACATCAGCGCCTGCTGCTGACTTTCTATTTTTAGCCTGTTTCTAAAATGACTTACTATAAATAGTAAGTACTCTGTTCGCCTTCAAATTTTACCAGCAGACTCCTTGAAAGATGCTGATTGCGGTGGTTTACATTGGTTTTCGAAAATTCTGACTTTTTACGCCTCTTTTTGGGTCCCGAAGCCGGAAACCCTAATTGGTCTTGCATGTGTATCAAATGACCTTTGTTTGTTCTCGTTTCTATTGCATTGTGATTAGCTCGTGATTTTGAAGTGCTAGGAGGCGGCTGTCGGGATGCATCCGCTAAAAATAGCAAGTTCCTGAAGGAGTGATTATCCCACTTTGCATGTCATATCATCGCGAAGCTCTCGAAAAACCCATAAAGAATATGCCGACATGCAAAGAAAACGCTGACATGCAAACCCTAAAAATAGCCCCGGAAGACTGAATTCTGAAAGTCGTTATCTCGCTTTGCATGTCACATCATCGCGAAGGTCTCTGAAAACCCAGAAGGAATCTCCAGACATGCGTCGAAAAACTTGGCATATAGGTCTTGAAATTGGCCCCGGAAACTGAACTGCTAAAAATAGTAAGTTGTCTATTTCAACTCAAATTTTTCCAGTGAGCAGCTTGGTGTGTTCTAAATGCAATGTGACTGTCGGAATTTCAAAAATGCTGACGGATTGCTTGTAATTGCACACTTACTAAAAATAGTAAGTACTCGGAATCTGATGAAAATTTGCTGAGACCCTACTGGAAGCACACTGACATCAATGTTAATCTTTGTTTTCAATTTATTCACCTTACTCGACCTCAGACTGACCAGGAAAGATGAAATCCTAATTTTCAAACTCGGCCAAATTTTACGTTTAAGCTCAATGGCGGAGAAATCCCCGGAAAGGCAGACATAAAAGAGACCGGTAGAGAGAGAGAGAGAGAGAGAGAGAGAGAGAGAGAGAAAACCAAAGCCAAAAAGACCCAAAAGACTAGAATGGGGCAAAAAAAATTAGGGGTCCCCATTTTGAATGGGGCGATGTGTGAAAAGGTCACAACACCTCTTCGAAAAAAGTGTGTGAATCGAACCTGTTTGTGAAACGTTAGCGCAAGGCTTACAAAATTTGATGTGTAATCTTATGTTCATCGTCAGTATTCAAGTGTAAATTGAGTATCTCATTGTTCCTGTCATTTTGGTGCATCACCATAGTTTAGTTTTATTCTTATGTATTCTTTCTCCCTTTCCCTTCAAAGAATCAGTAGTTTAGGTGACACCAAACGAAGCCGGCCTTCTCCGGAGGTTGACCTCTGTTTATAAGTGACCCACAGCTTTGGAGGTCTTCCCATGTTACACTGAGGTGTTGAACATCAGGTTTGACAAGGGTGCAATTTCGATGGATAACAAAAGCACTGGAAGAATTCACTCTCACACCCATGCTGCATAAATGCCAAGATCTTCTCAGCCTCCTACGCCACCAGAGGATCAATCCTGATGAGTAACTCTTGTCCTATCTCCCCCATCTCATTCATGTTTCGAGCCATCCCCTGCAAATCACTAAGATATCTCTGTACCGTGCCAAGGGGGTCATGAGGGTCTAGTTGGCTGATCTAAAAGAGCCCCTTTGACTCATCCTTTCTAGACTCTGCCTCCCTTGGCTCTCCTAGATGTGCACCTCTCTATGTTGGCCGTAAGGGTGTTGTGCAGGTCGGCTATGAGGCTGGCTGAGTTGGTCGTGTGGCTGGCCAAACCGTCTGTGAAACTGGTTGGGCTACTTGTGAGACTGGTTGTGGAGGTGGCTGGGCTAGCCTCACGATGAGCCAAGCTAACTATGGACTCGGTTGTGTACTTGTACTCGACTGTATACTTTGTGTGGATTCGGTTGTGTACTCGGTTGCTTTGGTCGTGAGGGTGGCTCTATCTACGAAGTTGATGGGTGAGTGACCTACCCCTCAGTCAACTCATAGGGTAGCTTTGGTCATGGTTGGGATGTATGGTAGTGCACCCATCTCACCTAACAACTTGTCGAGCTTTGCATTATTCTCCACACCTCGATGGCCTCCTCTACACTCAATGTTGGTCATCCCCACTCTGCCCACTGTCATCTCTACTCGGTTGAGGAGGTGAGACATCTGTCTACCTCCTCTTCGTTGGTGGTATCGAGTGAGGTATGTCTTCGCCCACAGTCTACACCCCCAAGTTTGCCCAATAGAACAAGGTCGGCCAACCCGTGTCCAGTTGGCCGAAGCCCCTCGAGAAGGTATCCCGAATACCCTCGTAAACTTTGGCGACCCGTATGAAATGGTTACTTGACATCCTCTGTAATTTTTGACTGACTTGTGGCCATGTTGGTTGTAGTGGATAATCATTTTCCTGAGATATGGTTCGAACTCCCTAAAGTTAAAAAATGGCATCTGTGCTACTTTGTCTACTTGTGCCTTCTCCAATGACTATTTCAGGATGTGGTTGTCCTAAGTAGACAGCCACTAGGAATGGCACTCCATGCTATTGAGACTCTCCCACGTGATATTATATATCGTGACTACATCATCATTGCTCTTTGTCATCTTCGTGTTGCTATCCTTGGAAGAAATGGTGGTAGCCTCTTTCCTTTATTGCTGTTGGCAGCTGCCATGTCCTCTTAGCAATAATAGTCCTCTGACACACGACGCGATTTATATAGCCGATGCATTTCCCTGAGGTCGTTATGACAACTGAATTTGGGATGCCGTACTATGTAACCCAGGGGTCGCTTGAGAGTTTTATGCTGTACGAAATTAGTGGTACTTTACTCGTTTGTGCTCTTCCGTACTCCAACTTCTCATACGCTTCCTTGCTTCCTTTGTACGTCCATAGCTATCCTCACTTGTACAGGTCGTATGTTTTGATGGCTATTGTCTCTCATTGTCGTCTCTGTTGCAACTCCTCTCGCCGTACTACGTACGAATTCCTTCATGCCACTAGTTGTATGATGTACAAAATTTCTCTTCACTTATGCTCTATTCACTTTTGTCGTACGAGTTTGGATTTGGCATATGGTCTTCACCCTACAATTTCGTACAACTCTTTCTCCCTCCTGTTAATGTCATACGATCCTTTGTTGAATACCTTTTAATTCCTGTACGATCTCCTGTGATGGTCGTATGGTGATAAGTTGCCTACTTCGGATGGTGATGGTGTGTTCCCTATTTTGTATGACAATCAATCTCTTTGTCTGTGTTCGCTGTGCTATCTCCTTCTGTGTAAATCGTACGACTTCCACCCTCTGAGTTATGCCTTGTCGTTTGATTTTTGCTCTCCAATCATTCTTCTCTGTTTGTCTCCATGGTATGTCTTCTTCTCCTTGCGTACGTTTATGGGCCTCACGATTCCCTTGTGCAATCCTTTTACTCATCCTCTGGAATTTTTTCATGACTTCTCCTTTCTATATGTCGTCCTCCTTTCGTTGAATAGTTTTCCGTACTGTCTTGATAATTTTTCTATGCTATGTCTTCATAATGTCATACTATGTCTTCATAATGTCGTTGTACTCCTTTTTTCCGTACGACCCTTGTTGCCTCATTCAATGCATTTTTTAATTTAATGACCTTTTTCACTTTAATAATAATTTTTATTTTTATATTTTTTTCTTTTATGAATTTTTTAATAATTTTTTCCTTCCCTTTATTTTTCCTCAACTTTTCCTCCTTGTATTTTATTTTTTCCACTTTTCAGCCTTTGCTTTTTAATTTTTCATTCTTTGGCTCCATTGTTTTTATTTTTCCACTTTTTCAATTTTCTCATTTTCAACTTCACTTTTTTGATTTTTCAATTTTTGACTTTCCTTCATTTATTTTTTGCTTTTTACCATTTTTATTTTCTCTTTCATCACATTTTCTTTTCTGTATTTTTCTCCTGTCGCTTCGTACTTTGACTTCTGAGGCATATCACCATTTGCAAGAAAACGACGGCCTCTTGTAACACTCCTCATAGCATGTTCCTAAGTATTGCAAATAATTTTTTTTTTTCGACTAATGGCATGGGCCCACAAGATTTGGTATCACTCGCTATAATCTGTATGTGGTCATCAGAGTGGGTCACTCTCAACCATTTTCTTTGGCATATTTGGTTGTCATCATTGTATCTGTCTATTTGGGCACCAAAAAATATATCTTCCGTCATCATTATCAGTTTCAAACATGGTCTGATTATTTCTAAGTACTCATTCCAGTCTTCGTCCCACCATTCGTCTTCATCGCTTTTGGTCTGTTTTGCTTTTTCCTTTCTTTCTCTTTCCGCTTTCTCCTCTTTCTCCTTTTGTGCTTCATCATCTAGTTCATAAGACACATAACCCCTCTATTCGCCTTTGTAGGGTGCCTGGTATTTCCAATGATCCCA
Organism: Sequoia sempervirens; assembly: GCA_007258455.2. Taxonomy (NCBI): domain Eukaryota; kingdom Viridiplantae; phylum Streptophyta; class Pinopsida; order Cupressales; family Cupressaceae; genus Sequoia; species Sequoia sempervirens. The sequence continues at coordinate 7,243 of VDFB02322783.1, forward strand.
TACCCTTCTCCAGAGGGCGGGTGTCCCGAACAAAGCATTGGTTTCACTTCCACTCATTTTCCAATCCTCTATTGTTGCGTATTCCAACATATTGATGGTGACTGTTTCTCTTCTCTCTTGATACGACTTGAGTTTTGACCTGTTAATGGCGTCTGGTTGCAAAGTCTCATCTAGATTCTCCAACTTGATTGCTTCGTTCTTGCAGACCTCCTTGATTTTAAAGGGTTCGAGCCACTTAACTTTGAACTTCCTTGTCTTGGTCTCGTTACGACCATTATGTTTCAAAACTAACTGGCCTAGTCGAAAGTTCATCCGACGGAGGTGTTTGTCGTGCCAGTATTTTCTTCTCTTTTGTATTACCTCTATCGCCCATTGTGCCATAATTCTTCATTCGTCAAGTTTGTTGAGCTGGAATAACTCCTCCTTCAAACTCTCCGTGTAGCCCAGTCTATTCTCGACCACTATTCTTAGGCTCAACACCATGTACTCGGCTGGCACTATCGTTTCTTGGCCGTACATCAGCTAGAACAGTGTGTGCCCAGTCGTCACCTTGTATGTTGTACTATATGCCCATAGTACACCGGGTAACCTTTCGTCCCAATCAACTTCTTTGACGCTGTGCGACTTGTGAATGATGGAAACAAGTACTTTGTTTGTAGACTCGACTTAGCCGTTGGCTCTCAGGTAGTACGGACTTGAGAGATTATGGAATATCCAAAACTCTGTCATTATCAACCGAATGACATCGTTGACGAAATGCCCTCCTTGGTCGTTAGTGATTTGTATCGAGATGCTGTATTGTGTAACTATCTGCTCATAGATGAATCTTGTCGTATTCTATGCGGTGTTGTATGGTAATTCTCGAGCCTCTGTCTATTTTGTCAGATACTCGGTGGCGACGACTATGTATCTACATCAATGCAATTGGCCAACTTTCAGTGGGCCGATGAAATCTAGCCCCCACCATTCGAACAACTCTTGAGGTTGGTATGGGAACAATGGCATGTAGTCCTGCTTGAGAGGCTTTCCTACTCTTTGGCGTGTGTCACAGCCGGTCGCCCACTCTCAGGCATTTGTGTGTACCATCGGCCACCACAATCCTGCGAAGAAATTTTTTCATGTTGTTGCATCCAGTCCCATGTGCCCTCCGACCAACCCTTCATGTAGTTCTTTTAGTATGTCGAGAATTTCCTTTTACATAACACATCACCTCAAGATTTGGTCTGACTCCATCTTTTACAATATCCCGTTGATGACCTGGAAAGTCTTGCTTTTTAGTATAAGCTTCTTCGTTCGGCTGGCGACATCTCTTTTAGGAATGTTTGTTGGTATGTGGCGACTGATCATGCTATACTGTATAGCCCATGGTATATTGTACACCCCAGCCCCTATCCTTGCCGGGGTTCGGGGGCGGTAGCCCCCGAGAAAAAATTTCTTCCTATTTTTTCGCGTGATCACCGAAAAAGGGAAAAATCAATGAAAAAAGAAAAATCCGATTTTGTAGAACCCAAAATCTGGAAGCTTCTAAGCTTGTTAAAAAGGGGTTCAGATGGGTATTACTGTATGATGAAAAACGCGATTATTCGCAAGATTGTAATAGGTTTTACACTGGATAATAAAAGTATTGGATGGCTGCGGTTTGGTGGATGTAGCCCGGATTGGGTGAACCACGTTAAATTCTCTGTGTTATGATTTATTCTGTGTGTGTTTTAGTTTCTCTATTTATTAATTAAATCTGCATTTAATTGTTAGATATCTGCCATCTCTAACCCTAACAATGTTGACATCGACAAGTACTCTCCAATCTTCTTGTACCAACGGGGAAGTGTTGCTATCTGGAATAATTGGGCGTCTGGAAAGTCTTTGTTCAGTCCACCTTTGGTAGGTTCACCCGACTGGATTCTTGACAACTGGTCGGCAATTACATGACTTTTCCTGAGACATACAATTATTGTGAATGTGAACTCTTGCAGCAAGAGAAGCCATCGGCTTACTCTCCCCTAGATGATGGGTTTGTTGACCAAGTACATGAGAGCCTGGTGGTCAACATAAAATGTGAACGGTGTCACCAATAGATAGTGTTTGAACGTTTGTACTGCAAACACCATTTTGAGAGCTTCCCTCTCTATCATACTAGAATTTTTCTCTGCCTTTGACAACAACCAACTTGCAAAGAACACTGGGTGATCCAACCCCTGTAATCCTACTTGCACCAGTGTTGCACCGATTGCAAAATTGGAAGCGTCCACATGTACGTGAAATTCCTTGTTCTAGTCTGGGTATGCTAGTAGGGGTGAACTGATTAGCCATACCTTCTATTCATTAAATGCTTTCTCTTGGTTGTCCGCCCACACAAATGGTTGTCCCTTCCTGGTGAGTATGTCAAGTGGATAGGAAATCTGCACAAAGTTCTTAATGAACCTTCTGTAGTACCCCACATGTCCTAGAAAGGATTTTACGCCACTGATATTTTGCGGAGCTTCCATCTGTACGATGACTCTTATCTTGTCTGGGTCTGTCTTCAGTTTGGCTTTACAAACAATGTGTCCCAATTGTTTTCCTTGTGGTACCATGAATCGGTACTTCTTTGGATTTAGTGCTAGTTGGGCTGCCCTACACCTCTCCATATACTCCCCCAACGCTTTTAGGTGCTTCTCCTTATTGCTGCAAATTGGCCAATCATTGAAGAATGCTTTAAAGTTGGCAACAAACATTCTATCAAAATAATGCAAAATTATTCTTTGAAAAGTAGTTTGCGCGTCAATAACCCAAATGACATTCGGTTGTATGCGTACACCCCATCTTCGAATACAAAGGTTGTCTTCAGTTTGTCTTCTTCTATAATGCTTATTTGATTGTACCCAGAGAACCCATCCATGAACGAGTAGATCTCATGTCCAACCACTTCTTCAAGGATCGTGTTGGTGAAGGGGATTGGAAAGGGGTCTTTGATTGTTACTGCATTCAAACTCAGAAAGTCCACACATAGCTGAATTTGTTTGGATTCCTTCTTCAACGAAATGATGATTGGTGACACCCAATCGTTGACTTCCACCTTGAATATGATGCCCGCTTCTAGCATTTTCTCAATCTCGTCTTGTACCTTGGCAGTGTAGTTCTTGTTCATTCTGTATGGGTTGTGCTCCCGGTACTAGAGGGATCCTATGTACGCACAATTTTGGTGGTATTCCCTTAAGGTCCTTGTACGTCTAGGCGAATGAATTTTTGTACTCCATGAAGATTTTGAATGCAACAACCTTTAGTACGAGATCCCAATAATCGCCGACCAGGATTGTCTTTGGTTTGCCTTCCTCTCCCAAATTCACCTTTTTCATCTTTGGTTTCTCGTACTTGATTAATTTGTCACATTCGAACTTGTGGGCTGTTATATCATCCAATTATGCTACGCCTTATTTATATTCTTTGTACTTAGGTGGAAATGTCTGGCTGGTTGTACCCGTATCTTCTTCTTCCTCTATTTCTTTGACTTACAACATGTTACATTTCGGGTGGAACACCTCATAATCTTCCATTCGCCAATAAAATAGTCCATTTAGAGAGCTCGTCTCTTCCTCCGAGCAACTCTTGAGGTCAAGTACGCCTTCATTGTTTGGCTCCATAGCCTTCCTTCCTTTATTCGTATTTGACTCCTCCGTCGGATTTTGGTTCAGAAGATGCCAATTCTTCACTCGTGGCTTGGTTCTTCAGATCGATGATGTACTTTTTCCCATTGCTTTCAATCGAGTGTGTTCCTCTTTCAGTTGTGATCTTCCTTGGCGACAATCAGCCATCCTCTCTTGAGTAATGCATCATATGCCTTCTTCTGCAGTGGGATAACGAAAAAGTTTAGAAGGAATTGCTGTTTTTCGATCATTACTTTCTGTGCCATCAGAGTACTGGTCCATGCCAACCAGGTGGAATGTTAGGGGCTAGAGAGTTGGCTTCCTTAGACACTTCCAAGTTTCTTTTGGTAGTACGTTCATTCCTGAGCCTCCATCGACAATGGTGTTGGAGAGTTTCCTCCCCATGATTTCCATTTGTACGATGGTAGGATTCCTCTCAACGTTTACTGTGAGTAGTATTGGGTTTGTAGCCTCTCTTGTCAGCTGTGTTGTACTCTTGATCAGACCTTTCTAATGAGTTTGATATTGGTGAGTGCTACTCTTAGTTGTGACATCGTTTGCAAAAGGTCTATTACTATGTTCTTTTCTGACTTCGACTGCAGTGATGTACTAGTTACTTTGTTGGAGGTTCTTCGTTCCTTGGCCATTGCTTCTTCCACTTCCACCCTGGCCTCTTGAAGTCTTTCTCTGTACGAGGGTTTGGATAGATAGGTTTCTTTGTCTGTGCTTTGGTGATCGCTAGAACCTCCTTGTTGTCTACTTCTAGCATATTTATACCTTTCTGCTTTGAGCAATCAATATCTTCGTGATTGCTCGATCCACACCATTCGCATAGTCTTCTTCTCGTACCTTGATTATTTTGGCATTCCTTGGCGAAGTGACCCATTCATTGCACTTTCGACACTGTATGATAGGTCTTCCTTTGCTGTTGTACTCTATTTTTCTTCTCAGTCCACTGTTATTTCTTTTTCTGTTGTTGCGGTAACCTTTAGGGGATGCATTGTTATTGTTCTAGGGCTTTGGTGGTGTGGTCAGAGGAGTTGATTGTTCTCCTTGTGCAAAGAATGCTTGCATACTTGTTTTCAGATTGTACGGCCACTCCTTGATGGAGTGTCCCATAACTTGGCAAATGTCACATAAGAGTTTCATTGGGAAGTTCGCCTTGGTATGACCTTCTGTTTTGCATTCAATACACCACAGTTCTTTGGATTCTTTAGAAATATCCTTTTCCACCTTCGGTTCATTTATCATTCTCATCATATCTCGTTTGAGTGCTTGTACGATTTTTTATTCATCTTCACTACTCTCCTCTGTACTCTCGTCGTCATCTGTTCTTTTCTTTCCTTGAGAGGATGTTTTATTCTCTCTCTTGATGTCCATCGCCCAATTGTAAGCTTTGGTATGCGATGATGCAGGTACCACCTTCATCTTTTTTTTGCAACAAGGGAAGTAAGCCTTCAATAAACTAGCGCTTCTTCAACCCGTCTACTGGTTGTGTCTCCAATTTTACCAACAACTCCTTGAGCCTATGATTGTAAGCTCGTATGTTCTCATGTTTCCCCTGTTTGGTATTGTAAATTTTGGCTACTTTCTCGTTATCATCTCTTAGGAGCCTGAATTATTCTTGGAACACTCTTTTTAGTGCCTCCCATGTGGCCTTCTCTGTGGCTTCCAATTCTATGTACTAGTTTATGGCTATACCTCTGGGAGTTGCTGGAAATGCTCTCAGCCAATAATCCACATCTTCTTGCCCATTTTCTATCCATATAGTTTCACGTCTTACAATGTTGTATTGGATCCTCTAATTCGTTCCTCGTGAACTTTGGCAGTTTTTGCCTCTCAACACTCGGACTGGCTGGTGGAGTTACCATCTTTCTTCCCTGATACCCTCCTTGTGCGTTGGACTTGATGGGATTGTTTCTCTCAACATGTTTCGGTGCCTCTCTTGCACTCACGGCCATGTATGAGTCTTCCACACGTCCCCTCTCAGCTTTGCACTTCGAGTCTCCTGGGGGTCATTCTTGTACTCCCTTGGTTTAGGGGTCTTCAGTTCAGATCCTCCAATTCTTTGTTCTTTGTCTGATATGGACAACTCTCCAATATGATGTATGCTATTTTCAAGTTCTTTAGTAAATTCATTTTCATCATCTGTTACAGACTGTTACTCGAAGGTGTCTTGGTTTGTTTCTTCAACAAGGTTTCGGTTTAGTTTGGCAATATCTTGGTTTGTTTCTTCAACAAGGTTTCGGTTTAGTTTGGCAATATCTTGGTTTATTTCAGTAAGGTCCTAGTTTGCTTCTTCAATGATTTGTTTTAATCTTTTTTGTTGTTCTTCTTGTTCTCTTAGTCTCAGAGATCTTTGTACTCGTTCTTCAGATGTTTCTTGCCTGCTTGGTGTTCGCTTCTTATCCTTGTTGGGTCGTAAGGGCATTAATTTCTAGGAGTATGCCTACGACTAGTGTCATGTTCTTCCTTCCATTTGTTTCTCTCTTCGTACCATTGTAGTATCTGCTGCCTTCGTTGTTCTTGGTCACTCAGCCCGAAGGTATTGCAATATAATGTAGTGACATGCGATCAACCTTGGTATTCTGTTGAGGAGGTGGTCGACCTCTGGGTTGACATGCAGGTTGTCCTAGATGATTGCCTGAGGTACCTGTTGTGACCTTTTCACACATCACCCCATTCAAAATGGGGACCCCCTAATTTTTGCTCCATTCAGGTCTTTTGGCTTGGGTTTTTCGGTCTGTCTCTCTTTGTCTGGTGATGTACTTAGCATTTGACCTAGATTTGAATTTTGGCTAAGTCTGGAGGGCTTTTTGATGAATTAGGGTTTATAGTCTTCAGGCAACTTTGAGGTCAAATTGAGTTGGCTAATCAAATTCTGAGATTAGCATTGCTGTTAGGATGCTTCAAGCAGGCTCCCACTGAATTTTCACTGAATTCTGATAACTTTCTATTTTTAGTAAGTACCAACTTGGGGCCTATTTTCTTGGGATTTTCAAATTCTGACAATTGCACTGCACTTAGAACGTTGTGAGCTACCTGCTTGTAAAATTTGAGCTGAAATAGACAACTTGCTATTTTTAGCAGTTCTACCTTCGAGGGCCACTTTTAGGGTTTGCATGCAGGATTTTTCAATGCATGTCAGCATAATCTTTCTGGGTTTTTCGAGAGCTTCGCAACGAGGTAACATTTAAACAGAGTTGATCACTTTTCCGAGACTTGCTATTATTAGCCAGTGCTCGCATGTTGATCATTTTTTTGGGTTTTTTGAGATCTCTCGGGCAGTGTGACATGCAAACTCGTCCGACAGCTGATGGGTCACTTTTTCAGACGTTTACTATTTTTAGCAATACCACTTTGCTAGCTGCCCGACACTTCAAAATCACGAACACAGTGACATGCAACAGGAATGGGGTCAAATAGAGACCATTTGAGCAACATGCAAGTCAGATAAGGGTTTCCAGCTTTAGGACCCAAAATGAGGGGTCAAACGCCAAAATTTCCAAAAACCAAGGTATCCCATCACAATCAGTATCTTCCAAGGAACCAGCTAGTAAAATTTGAAGGCGATTTGAGCACTTACTATTTATAGTAAGTCACTTCCGAAACAGGGCTATAAATATCAGGTCAGCATGAGGCACTGGTGTGAGCAGGTCAAGCAAGTGATGAAGACCCTAGGCGCGAATTTCAGATCAAACGGAGTTGCAGAAGTTCGAAAAACAAGCACTTACTATTTTTAGCAGGCCTGTGCAGAGGAATTAGGGTTTCCTAAAATGTAGGGCGAAACACTACAGTTACACAAAAGCAGCATCCAGTCACAATCCACATCCCTTAGGCAATCAACACACAAAATTTGAACTCATTCTGAACAGTTACTATTTTTAGTAAGTTGCTAAAAATAGCAGGTACAGGCAAGCATCGGATGCCAACAGCTCAATCACGTCACAAGGTTCAAGGCAAAGCAAAAATCAAGCTTTTTGGAGCTAGAAATCAGCTTAAAATGCAAAATTTGAGAAACTTTCTAAAAATAGAAAGCTAGGGCAAGCTGAGGGCAACGTGAACAAATCACTTCAAATCAGACGAAAGCTTTGAAATTCATCCAAGTTTGATAAAATGAAAGCTCCAGCATCAAAATCCACCCTAGAAGTTTGAAGAGCCGTGAAAAATTCACTAAGTCTGGTAAACTTGAAGCTCACACATGAAAATGCGCCCAAGAAAGAGAAGGGCCATGGAAAATTCTTTTAAGTGCTTCAAATTTGAAGTAGACATGGTAAAATGCGCCCTTGAAGCTGAACCTTGATTGGAAAATTTTCTAAGTATCACAAATTTGAAGCTTGATGCCTTATATGCGCTCAAGAACAAGTTGGAGGATAAAAATTTGTCTAAGGCATTTAAATTTGAAGTAGATCCCCTTGAATGCGCCTTGGACTTAGAGGAGACCTTGAAAATTTCTAAGGCGTGGGAACTAGAAGCTTGCCTAGGTAAATGCGCCCAAGCTTGAGTCAAACTTGAAAATTCTTCTAAGGCAATGAAATTAAAAGTCTAAGGGGTCATATGCGCCTTAGAAGAAGGGGGAGACTTGGAAATATCCTAAGGCATTCAAACTTGAAGCATGCACCCCTATATGCGCCTTGATCTTGAGGAGGGGTAAGAAAATGCCTAAGGCAATGAAACTTGGAGTAGAAACCCTCATTTGCGCCTTGACTTGAAGGGGGGCTAGAAAATATTCTAAGTATGTGAAACTTAAGCTCTACCCTTCATATGCGCCTTTGACTTGGAGGAGACTTGAAAATCTACTAAGTATGGAAAAACTTGAAGTGGGGACCTCCATATACGACTAGAGAAGAGAGGGGGGTGAAAATTTGGTTAAGTGTTGGAAATTTGAAGCATCAACACCTAAATGTGCCCAAGGACATGGGAATGCATGGAAAGCTTTTTGAGGCATTTAAAAATTGGAAGTGGAGAGAGTCAAATGCGCCTAGCTTGAGGAGTTGATTGAAAATTTGTTTAAGTGTTCAAAACTGAAAGTGAGACCCCCTAAATGCGCCTAAGAAGTTGAAGAGAGTTAGAAAAGTTTCTAAGGCATGTGAATTTGAAGCTTAACCTCCTATATGCGCCCTTGAAGAGGAAGTCAATGATTTTTGTTAAGGCAAGCAAATTGGAAGCTCACCCATTCAAATGCGCCTTAACTTGATGAAAGAGAGCTGAAAACTTTCTAAGGCATTGGAATTGAAAGCTCATGGGTGGATATGCACCTTAGTTAAATGGGAGGATGAGGAAATATTCAAAGTGTTGAAATTGAAAGTTGCACCCATGATACACACCCAGCTAGAAGAGAAGTTTCAAAGAATTTTCTAAGTGTTAAAATTTGAAACTCAAGGTGTCAAATGCGCCTAACATTGAGAAGGGAATGTTGAAAATTTTCTAAGCATGGAAACTCAAAGTTGGAGAGGTCATTTGCGCCTAGACTTATAGAAAGGACTTCGAAAATATTAAGTGTTCAAAAATGAAAGTTACCCCCTTGATTGCGCCTAGACTAGGAAATAAAGTGGAAAACATTCTAAGTGTGCGAAATTAAAAGTCCACTATGACAAAGGCGCCTAAGTTTGAGTGTGGCCTGAGTAATTTTTCTAAGGCGTTGGAAATAAAAGAAATTTGTTCTAAACACAAAAAAAAAAAAAAAGGCCCCATGCTGGAGAAATTAAATAAACTTCAATTAAAATTATTTTCCAAAGTCTAAAAAATTAAATGTCCCCCTTCGGTTAGACACATGAAGTTTTGAAGTTGAAAAATATTTATTAAGGGGAAATTTATTTTGGAAAATGTTCTGGAAGGAAAATAATCTCACCTGGTGATTTTAAAATATTAGAACTCACAATTGATGAAATTTTTTCCGGGTGAAATATAGATTTTTCTAAGGCACTGGCGAAGGAAATAAATGAAGTTTCTCGATGGAATAAAATTCTAAGGTGTTGAGATTAAATTTCAAAAGTAAATACACCATTGTTCAAAGATGAGATAATTTTTATGTTAGAGTAATTTTAATAAATTCCTCAAAAATGCTTCAGTCAACTCAAAGTGACTTGCAGTTAAGGAGGGAAATTTTAATTTTCAAATGAGGAAAGAATCTCCAATAATAGTAAATTCCTATGACGACCCTATGACGGCTAAGAATATTCTCTCCCGAATTGGAAATTTTCTAAGTAGTGGGGGAGTGAATTAATGACAACTGCTAAACTGGGTGCCTTCTTTCAGTTATATAAACTCTGAAGCTATTCATTTTCCTTCACAAAGTTGCAGAGTTGAGATTGTGTTGAAGCTGAAAGTGATTGCTGAGTGAGTGAGAAATTTCTGAGTTGAGTAAATAATTTTTCTAAGCGCTGAAGTTGAGAATGCTGAAGTTGAAGTGAGTGCTGAGAAGAAGAAAATTCTGAAGTAAGGGAGTTCAGATTGATTTTTCGAAGTGCTGAAAGTTGCCGAAGTTCGAAGTTTGAATTTCGGTGTTATAATTCTCAAGGTTTGGAGTTGGTGGTTTAATGCTGAAGATTTTTATTTTTTGAAGCTAACTCCACTTTCCAGCCATCTCGCAATAATTTTATTTTCTAAGTTGGAATTGTAATGCTTAATTTTTTATTTTGTAGATGGCTGAAATTAGAAGAGGAGATGCTGCTGGAACAAGCAAGGCTGTAGGCAGAGCTGGAAATGCTGAAGCAGGCAAGGAGAATGCCTCCAGGCAGACAATCATCAAACAGCTGAAGAAGTCATTTATTCTTGAATCGAAGTTCGTGTCAAAGCTAGGAGGTTTGACTGATACCAACCTTGGTTCATTCAAAAGGAGAATATATGGGCAAGGTGGTTATCCTCCATCAGTGACTTCGCACAATATTGTGAGGAGTGGATTGTATGCAACTGCTGGTTTTCCACCAGCAATTCGATGTTTTGAGTTGATAATGGAATGTGCAAACTACTACAGGCCGGACCCCTAAACAATTGTTTCTCCAGATGGCATATTGCTGGCCAACTTCGCACCTGAGGCTATTGGCGAGGCGTTTGGGATTCCAGCTATGGACAGGATGTTGTACAAGTCTAAAGAGAGGGCTGATAAAATGTATGCCTCATCTTTTGATAGGTGTGCTAAGAGAATCAACACAGCATGGATGAGGAAGCCAAAGCCTCCTGGTGCCAAATTGCCAAAGCAGATTATTTCGGAGAAGCTGAAACAAGAATACTGTGATTTAATCATAATGCTCAACTGGGTGAATGGCAGGCCACAGGCGTATGCTTTTGAGCCTTGGATGTTCTTCTACATCAGTGTGGTGTTAGAACAGAAAAAATATGTAGATTGGGCGAAGATGATTAGGGATAACATAGATGAACAATTCAGAAGCCTAAGGAGAACAAAGACGTTTTACATGAGCTCGTATGTTATTTATATGCTAGCTCGAATGACGAAGTATAAGGGGCTGACATACCAGGAGCCGATTGGAAGTGGTTCTGGTCAATTTAAAATCCATGAAGCTTGCAGGTAGCTGCATTTGACAAGTACTTCTAGCTTCAAAAGAGTGAATAATGCTTTCACTATGTATATCACAAGGACTCTTCAACGGGGAACGCAGCAAAGAATATCCAAAGAAGCACAAAAGTTGATTGAAGAGTACGGGTTTTGGTTTGTCCAATTCCCAAAGTTCACTATATAAGGCTGTCAAGGTTCCATTCATATACGTACCGACTGCCAAGATACCCCACAGATAGGATGGTGATGCTTGAAGTGTCTAGGCAACTCTTGGCCTAGGACAAAATCATAAGGAAGAAGAAGAAAGGAGGTTTGCACTTCCCTATTGTTATGGGAAATTCGCTTGAGGAGTGCCCTTCTTTGCAAGCAGCTAAGGAAGCGGAGGATGAGTTACAATTTTATCACCTCACTCTACACACCAGCCGATAGGATTTTGATCCTCAAAGGAAGATTGGAATTGTACAAGGTGAAGAATATAGGCACAAGGCTCATGTAGAAGATTTCTGGGCAAATGCAGAAGATGAAGCTAAAATCAAAAGGAGGATGTTCTCCAGATTGCCTCTAAAATTGATCAGAGAGTGTGAGGTTGTCCAAGTTCCAGACCAAGTAGATGAAGATGCCAGCATTACTCACCCAGATCATGAGTCAATAAAGGACACCAATCCCACCACCTGATTGGGTGGAGCCGGAAATCATAGACTTGGACACTTTGTCTATGCCTGTCTTAACTTTCACGAGGAGCTGGGTGGATGGACACGTTCACCGACTTAAGAGAAAATCAATTTCCCTCACATACAACCTCATGGGCGATCAATGGTCACCGATGTCAATAAAGAAGAGAAAGCAGATCGCCCAAGCTATAGAACCACAAGAGGAGGAACTAGTTCAACCTGAGCCTCAGAGGACGGAGGAGGCATTGCCTACACAGTTGTTGGATCAATCTTCCAGCATACAAGAAGTTTCAATATTTGCAAATCAGTGAATTAGAGTGAGTGAAGAGCAAGAAATGGGAGAAGTCAACCAGCCATTGTCTAGGGAGCCTGATAGTCAGAGCACTAATGCTCCTGGGAGTGCTAACCAACTAGATGAAGATGAAGATGAAGAAACAGAAACAGACACTCGCTTGGATCGTGCACTTGGAGCAACTTTTGAGGACGAGGATATTACGGAGCTTGAAGTTCGGGGTCTTGAGGAGGATAGTCAGCACAAGGAAATGGATGAGCCTCAACCGAATGTTGCTGAAGAGGAACTTCATGAAGTAGAAGCAACAGTGGAGCAGCCCCTTGTCGTCTGCGGCCCTCAACAAAATGTTCCAAATTGGCTCACAAGTGCAATAAGGAGAGATCAGGAGGATGACACTGACCCGACAATAGAGATGGAAGAGCTCCTTAATAGAATAAGCGAGTCACCTAAGAGGAAGAGAGCCAAAAAGTATTCCAGGATGGAAACAGATGAGTCCGGTTCTCGCACTATTCATGTTGCGGTTCCGAGGGAAGAATGTGATCTAGATGAGGTAATGCCTGAAAATTGCACGATCACTACGGTTGAATTAGGGTGCCCTACTGTAGTACAAGTAATCGAGGAAGCTGAAAACTCCTTCTAGGCACTGAAAGATAAACTGCTTCGAAAGGGAGAGAAATACAAGAGGCTGAAAAGAGAGCATAGGGCGTTAGTTGGGTATGTGCAGCATCTAGCACGTCCATGTGCTCAGGAGAACCCAACGGTGGAACTTCCACCTGAGCTTCCACGAGAGTCAATCAGTGGGCTCGAGGATATGAAGAAGGCTATTCAAGAGGGAGACAAGTGGATTGACGGTGTTCGTGCTGAAGCTGAGAGATTCATTGTAGATCTTGTCTCCTCTTTCTAGCATGCTTCTAGCATCCTCTCCCGTATGGAGAACATTGAGCAGGCATGGAATGATACTCACATATTTCAGGACAAGACTATTCCACGCTTGGCTGCTCTGATGCGTATGCCAGTGCAGACTTTGATTGAAGAGGGGGTGATTCAGGCAGAAGATCGATATGATTTTCCAGGCTGGTATTCTGCTGCATGCACTGGCCGAGGTTTCTTTGACACGGAAAGAACAGAGTCGGCCAAGATCGGGAAGGCCATGGGAAATATTCAGGAAGGCGTCTTCAATACGTTGGAGGCATTATTCACGAAACGACTAACTCCTGAGGAGGTGCAGTGGATGAATTGAAGGGAAGATTGCAACCGTTCTTCTTTGAGATGAGAGTATTTGCTCAGGTGGACTTTGAGACTATCTCCACATTCTCCGCTATTATTCAGAGCACGCAGGAATCCATGAAGGCTTGGAGAAAATCTTGTATCCGGCAGGAGCAGACGATTGCTATCCTTGAGTACCAGGTTAATCTTACTCTGGCTATTTCTGAGCAAGAAGTTGATGCAGTGCTGGCCCGGTTTGTTGCTTTCGCAGTCAGAGAGAAGAACAATGGGAACAAGATCCTGGACGAGAATATTCTAGGAGAGTGGGCATTAATTGCCCATAGTGTTCAAAGGAGGAATCTGCGTATTTTGTGCTCATTAATTGCACCACTCCTCTGCCTTCTGGCGGTTTTTAGGGCATAATCTAGTCTAGGGCTGATGTGACTCAATCTAAGCCATCCATTGTAATTTAATCTGGACCGTCTATTGGGATTGGCCAGCTATATAAAGGGGACTCCCCTCATTTGTACATCATTAGACTAGAGAATAGACATTCTGATAGAGCATAGAGAGATACTTTAGAGTTAGCATAGTTTCATTGCATAGCATAGTTCGAAGGAGAGGGAAAGTTTTCCCATGAGAACTTTGTAAGGAATTGTTGCAAGAAACTATCATAATAAAAAGAGTTTCATTGATGATGAATTTGTCTTTTGTTATGAGCAGTTAGTGAGATTTCTTCGTCCTTCTACTTCAAGTAGCACTTAAAGTAGAGTAATTTTTGTTTTCATGCAAGTAGTTAGTTGTGGATTTGTGGCGATTGATTGAAGCAGCTTCATTTAATCCATACCACTACTAAGCTCGCTGACGGAAAGTTTGCCTTGTGTGGTCATATGGAAAACATTTCAAACTTAACTTCGATTGTGATTCACGTGTTTGTATGCGTTGTCTTGATGGTATATGCATGCTGAATTGTAATCTGAATACCTTCCGCTACTCCCTTGAAGATTGCACCGATATTGCTGAAGTTGTCCAACGTGAGGCAAGGCAAAATCTGGTTGAAGTCTGCTGAAGTTAAGCTCCACACATCTTGCATTTAGACTAGAATTTAGGTTTTGTAAACCCCTACATCCATTTAAATTCCGCACAATTCTGGTTAGTATAGGAACACGTACCTCATTGCTAAATCATTCGCAAGACACGAAAATCCCCTTCCAATCATAAACCTGCTGTAAGCTGCAAACGTCCTGAACAATTGTGTAAGTTCCCTCGTGTAAACATCAAATCACAATGAATCGACCGAGGGTATTCCATAGCATTTTCGGAACCTAGGAGTTGAACATACGAACTTTCTGGCAGTCTTAGCGTATGGAATTCTTTGATCAAGAGAGAATGGAGTAGCCTTCGGATACTTTGTTCTGCTGATTGGTGCAGTCACAAAAATCACATCAACAGTACTTATCGCCTTAGAGCCTCCCTCCATACATGATCCCTCAACGAGATATCCCACAAGTTTATGAGATCCTCCATCAATGCGCCTTCTCTATCTTCGTTGGCTCGTATTGACACTTCGACTGGTTGACCCATTAGGACGCCATTCTCCCATCTATGTGATGTGTACGAGGGTTTGATTCGGCAACGACGCCAAGTGCTAACTCATAGGAATGACTTGACAACATATAAGAGTAAACGAGAATATAAGTTACAGAACATACATAGGAAATATTCATGAACACATAAAGTGCATAGAATAATGGTACTTTCATTCATTCATGCAATAGATACAGTATACAATCATCCACGCTATGTCACGTTGTGTCATGTCATGTCCCTGACTACAATGAAACAAACATATATAGAGTTGCTAACGGTGGTTGAGAACACAAACTGTCACAACTACCCATCACACAAATCCCAATGGTCGGGGACTTAATTCCCGACAACAAATTATAACATAAAATATTTTGTTGCATACAATATAGTTTTATTTAATTACATTAAATGGCCAACTAACAACATGATCACTCTTGATCAACTGCAATAAGATAAAATAGAAAAGGTTTTCTTTTTTGGTTTGATGCTGATTCCCTGTGAACCTATATTTACTCTTGCATTAGACAACCAAGGTACAAAAACATGAGCCCCTTCTCACATAGCTCCCATGAATTGAACTATCTTTTGTTCAAATGAGCGAATTTTGCATCAAGGAAGCATTCATCCTCTGTAGACACCTTTCCTTTCCATCTTACCAAATATTGTTTATAATCTTTGTTTCTAGTCTTTTTCACAATCCTTTATCATAGTATTTTATTAATTTGTTCTCTTACTTGTTCTAAATTTGGTGAATCTAATCAGCAATGTTTATAACATCCCCATCATTTATGGTGACACCATCATTTTTTGCATATGGGGGCAAATCAACAACATTGAAGATTGGTGAAATATCTATATGTAGTGGAAGAGCAACCTCATATGCATTATTAGAGAGTTTTTGTAGGGTCTATTATTCTTGTATTTCAATTTATTATAGGTTCCCTTGGAAAACCTCTCATTTTGTAAAAATACCATAACTAGATTGTAAATGACTCCTCTCACCTTTTCTCATCAACATTTTCCTTGTATTTTAAATTAATTATTTGAAAATGTTTTTTATTTCTTCACGCACTTGTATTCTCTCTGAAGTCTTTGGTCTTTGCATTTTTTTGTAAGCAACCACCTTCATCAAATCCATGATACCTCTTGGAAATCTTTGACAAAAAACATAGAATGGGAAAACACCTCTTGGAAATCTTTGACAAAAAACATAGAATGGGAAAACACCGGTTGACTTACTAATTGAATTATTGTATGCAAATTTTGCTTGATCAAGGATCAAATCCCACTGAGTAGGTTATCTCCAACTAAACTTCTAAGTAGATTGCTAATACTCCAATTAATTATCTTTGTTTGTCCATTAGTTTGGGAATGATGGGGAGAACTGAAATCTAATCGAGTACCCAATGTTTTCCATAACATCCTCCAAAAATGACTCATAAACTTAGTGTAGAGGAGGAGATTTGCTACCCTCGAGTCTCAAGACAAGCAAGAGTCTTCAAGGAGAAAATGGTCCTCAACTACCTCAAGGAATAATGCCCAAGTGATAGGATAAAAAGGCGAGAGTTCTAGAATCTAAAAGAGCAGATCACAGAGGTTTTTTGGACAGATTGACAAGCTCTTAGCCAAGGACGAAAGCATGGCACATGGATGACACTGCGACACACTAGCGTCCCAGAGGCCTTGCCATGTCCCGTATGGACCAAAAATCGAGAATGTCACAGAAAACAACAAAGTTCCTACTAACAGTTCTGTCTGCTAGGAATTCTTAAAGTACGAAAATAATAGAGCATAATAGAACTAAAGTAAAGAAAACTAAATGAAATGTAAATGATAAAACTATAGAGGAGAAAGAAAGTTCTCACAACAACCCAAGCAATGAAGCCTCCAACAAATAAATGTCTGCAATACCTACCTGTTGTGACCTTTTCACACATCACCCCATTTAAAATGGGGACCCCCTAATTTTTGCTCCGTTCCTCGTCTTTTGGCTTGGGTGTTGTCTCTCTCTCTCTTTCTGCTGTCTGCCTTTCCGGGGATGTGCCCGTCTTTGAGCTTAAACTTGAGATTTTGGCTAAGTCTGAATTAGGGTTTACTTGCTTCCGGTCAGTTTGAAGTCAAATGGAGTGAATGAATTGAAATTTGAGTTTGGCAATACATTCAGCATGCTTCTAGTAGGTCCCCAACAAAATTTCATTGAATTATGACAACTTACTATTTTTAGTAAGTACCTAATTTGGGACATTCTCTTAGCACTTTTGAAATTTTATTCACCACATTGCATCCAATTCACTTTAAACTGCTTGCCAACAAATTTTGAGCCAGATCTGACAACTTTCTATTTTTAGCAAGTAACGCCTTCAGAAGCAGATTTTAGGGTTTGCATGCAAAGTTTTTCAGTGCATGTGTGGAGAATATTTCTGGGTTTTCCAAGACCTACGCAGCGGTATAACATGCAAGATGAGATGATAACTTTCAATTTTCTTCACTTCGGAGGCTATTTTTAGGGTGTGCATGTTGGAATCTTCAACGCATGTTTGGATATTCTTTGTGGGTTTTTTGAAAGCTTCGCAGTGATGTAACATGCAAACTAGGATCAAGACCTTTTTCAAGAGCTGTCTTCAGAGGCTATTTTTAGGGTTTGCATGTAGGACTTTTCAGTGCATGTCAGGTTATTCTTTATGGGTTTTTCAAGAGCTACGCAGTGATGTAACATGCAAACAGAGTTGGTCACTTTTTCAGGGACTTACTATTTTTAGCAG
Organism: Sequoia sempervirens; assembly: GCA_007258455.2. Classification (NCBI taxonomy): domain Eukaryota; kingdom Viridiplantae; phylum Streptophyta; class Pinopsida; order Cupressales; family Cupressaceae; genus Sequoia; species Sequoia sempervirens. Next base: position 24,903 of record VDFB02322783.1, read on the forward strand.
ATTCATTCTAGCAGCCCCCCCCAGCACTTCAGTATCACAAACAGACTGACATGCAATAGAAACAAAGTCAAACAAAGGTCATTTGATCGACATGCAAGTCAGATTAGGGTTTCCAGCTTCAGGACCCAAAATGAGGGGTCAAACGCCAAAATTTTCAAAAACTGATGTATCCCACTGCGATCAGTATCTTTCAAGCTATCCACTGGTGAAATTTTGAAAGCAATTTGAGCACTTACTATTTATAGTAAGGCACTCCAGAAACAGGCTATAAATAGCAAGTCAACAGCAAGCGCCAGTGTGAACAAGCCAGTCATCCCATGAGGATCACGTTAGTTAGATTTCAAGTTGAACGGAGTTGCAGAAGTCCTAAAATCAAACAGTTACTATAAATAGTAAATCAGCTTCAGAAACATGCTATAAATAGCAAGTCAGCACGGGATGGCAGTATGAACAGCTTAACTAGGTCATGAGGATCCTATGGTTAAAATTTCAGATCAATCCAAGCTTCAGAAGATCAAAAACCAGAAACTTACTAAATATAGTAAATAAGGGCGAGCAAGCTAAAAAAATGTCTAAGACTGAACAAATTCCTTCACCCCCTGTGAAATGTGCCCAAGATGAGACTGACAGAAGGATGGAAAAAAGTTTCAAGTGTTGAAATTCCTATTCACCCCCTCAAATGTGCCCTCAAGGAGAAGAAGCCATGAAAAATTGTCTAAGGCATTGTTGTGACCTTTTTCACACCGCTCCATTGCAAATGGGGACCCCCTAATTTTTGCTTTGTTCCGAACTTTTGGCTTGATTTTGTTGTTTTCCTATTGTCTCTCTTTTCTGCTATCTGCCTTTCGGGGGATGTGTCCGCCATTGAATTTAAACGTGAATTTGGCCAAGTCGGTAAAATTAGGGTTTGTACTTTTTTGGTCAATCCAAAATCAAATGAAGTAAATAAATTGAAAACAAAGACTAACATTGTTGTCAGCATGCTTCCAGCAGGTTTCTCGCTAAGTTTCATCAGATTCCAACAACTTACTATTTTTAGTAAGTGTGTAATTCTAGGCGTTCCTTCAGCATTCTTGAATTTTTAATAGTCACACTGCATTCAGAGCACATCGGGCTACTCACTGCCAAAATTTGAGTTAAAACTGCCAACTTGCTATTTTTAGCAGTTCAGCTTCCAGAGTAGATTTCGGGGCCTATATGCTGAGTTTTTCAGTGCATGATTGAGGATTCCTTTTGGGTTTTCTGAGACCTGCGCGATGGTGTAACATGCAAAGCGAGATGGTGACTTTCAGAGTTCAGCCTTCAGAGGCTATTTTTAGGGTTTGCATGTCAGGGTTTTCTTTGCATGTCTGATGATTCCTTGTGGGTTTTTCGAAGGCTTCGTGATGATGTGACATGCAAACGAAGATGGTCACTCATTTAGGAACTTACTATTTTTAGCAGATGCATTCTGGAAGCCGCCTCCCAGCACTTCAGAATCACAAACTGATCGCAATGCAACAGAAACGAAGACAAACAGAGGTCATTTGATATGCATGCAAGATGAATTAGGGTTTCCAGCTTCGGGACCCAAAAAGAGGGGTAAAAAGTCAGAATTTTCAAAAACCGGTGTAAACCACCGCGATCAGTATCTTTCAAGCTATCTGCTGGTAAAATTTGAAGGCAAACGGGGCACTTACTATTTATAGTAAGTCATTTTGGAAACTGGCTAAAAATAGCAAATCGGCAGCATGCGCCGATGTCGACGGGTAGGTCACGTGGTGAGGAGCGCATCATTCGAATTTCAAATCAAACGGAGTTGTGGAGGTATCAGAAGCGAGTAGTTACTATAAATAGCAAACTACCTTCAGAAATATGCTATTTTTAGCAGGTAAGCTCAAAATAACAATGTCAACAGGTTGATGAAGTCGTGAAGGTCCAATGTTCAAAATTTCAAATCAATCTGAGCTCTAGAAGAGGGAAAATCAAAGAGCTTACTAAATATAGTAAGTTGTGAGCTGACTGGTGAAGATGAGAAAAACGCCTAAGTGTTGAAAATATCCTTCACCACCCCTAAAATGCGCCAAAGGAAGAAGAAGCTGGTAGTGGCTGAGAAAATTTCCAAGTCTGGAGTTTATCTTGCTGGACATGTAAAATGCGCCCAAAGGAGGATGAAAGTGTTAAAAAATTCTAAGGCATGAAGATAAGTCTGGCTTGACTCTCAAATGTGCCCAGCTTGCCTTCAAGATGATTGAAAAATATTTTAAGTGTTGAAAATCCACCTGCCACCTCCAGATGCGCCATCCTTGATCAAGGTGTTGGAAAAGTTTCTAAGTGAAGTTTCATCCTCCTCCTATGGCAAAATGCGCCCATGCTTGGGAAGCTAGAGAAAGTCAAAAGGAAAGTCAAAAATGTTTATCCTCCACACTTAGTCAAATGTGCCCTCAAGGCAAGCCAAATGCTAGAAAAATTTCTAAGTATGAAATGCTTATCCTCCTCCTATGGCAAAATGCGCCCACTTTGAGAGTTTGATGAGAAAAATCCTAAGGCATGACACATCATCCTCCATCACCCTCCATATGCGCCCATGCAACAAGAAGGTGAAAAATTCAAAGAGGGGTCAAAGACTTCATCTTGCACACATAGCAAAATGCGCCCTCACATGCAAGCAAGATGCTAAGTATGAGACTTGTCCTTCACATATGCCAAAATGCGCCCAAGGATAGCCAGTCAAAGAGTCAACAAACTTCATCCTTTATCAAGTAGCAAATGCGCCCACAAGCTAGAAGAAAGAGGGTCAAAGGTCAAAGGTGGCGTTGGAAACATGTTCTCCATGACAAGCTAAATGCGCCTAAGGTGGTGAATAGAAAGTGAAATATTGCTAGGCGTGGTGAAGTTCAATATCCTTCCTCAAGTGTGATATGCGCCCAAGTGTGTAAGGTGGAGATTTGAATGAATTTTTTTTTCTAAGGCAAGATGAATATCCTTCATCAAGTGTGATATGCGCCCAAAGTACATAAAGTGGTGAATAAAATAAAACATGCCAGGCGTTGGAATTTAAGTGTGATGTGCTTGCAGGAAGATTTTCTAAGTGAAGTTGATGATTTTTTTTCTCACCACTGGCAAATGAATGAAGATGAACAAATTTCCTAAGTTGAAATTTTCAAAATGATTCGAAATTTTTCTAAGGAAAAATATTTTCTTCCTTGGGAAAATACGCCTAGACATGAAGGTGATGAAGTTTCTTGAAGCATGGATCAATTGTTGATAAATTGTCGGAGATGAAGTCAGGGGATGCCAGTTGCACAGGTTGATTAAAAATTTTCAAGTCAGAGCAAGAAAATATTCACAGAGATGAAGAACTGGATTAAATTTGTTAAAAATTATTTTCCAAGGTTCAAAATTCAAGAAAAATCAAATGAACCCATTTGTTGTATACCCATGAATTCGACAAGTTCTGAAGAAAATTTTCTTTTGGGTATTGAAGATTTCCGATGAAGAATGGATTTTAAAGTCTTCCACGCTTCGCCGAAGCCTTCAGGATGGAAATTTTTGATGGGCACTTAAATAATGAATTTCCTAAGTAAAAGTTTGAAAAAATTTCTAAGGCAAGGAAAGAAATGTTTGTGAAGATAAAATGCCTAGGCGTATGAATTTGAAGTTGAGAGCCTAGATATTTTTTGATCAAATTCTTAATGAAAGCATTTTTCTTGAGCTTGAGTTGGATGAAATATCAGAATGAAGTATGCCCAAGCAGAATGCAAGATGGGTTGGAAATTTGGCTAAGGCATGAAGAATTTGAATGTGAAGTTGACTAGTGAAGACGATGAACGCTTGGAAGTTAGAGCGTGAAAATCCTGGTAAGTAAGTTGAATTTATATTATGAAGTGTTCTAATGCTCTTCTCCTTGCTTGTTTTGCAGGAGAAACGTCGAGACCAAGCGGTGATGACTTAAGTGATTCAAGATGACATTTCAACCTTGAAGGAAGAAAAGTTGCAAGAAAATGGCTAAGTGTTGAGACTTAGTATAACTCAAGTGACAAAGAAGAAGTTGAAGAACAATGTCAAGAAGAAGATCGAGAATAGTGTGAACGCGTTTCAAAGCTGGAATCTTCTAGAAGGATGATGGACATTAATGGCTCATTTATTACCCCACTCTTCTTGGTGGCGGTTTTAGGGTGAATCTTGTTTAGGGTTGAGGTGGCACAATCTGGGCGATCCAGCCGATTGTAATTTGAGCCGTCTGTTGGACTGGGCTATCTATAAAAGGGGGAGTCCCCCTCATTTGTATCTCATTAGTTAGACACTAAGTTAGACAGTAGACATATAGTAGAGAGACAACTTAGAAGTAGCTTAGTATAGATTGATAGTGTAGTTGAAGAAGAAGGAAAGTTTTCCTTTGAAAACTTTTTGCAAGAGATTGTTGTGTAAAACTTTCATAATAAAAGATCTTTTCATTGATGGTGAAATTCGTCTTTGTTATGGATAGCTAGCGAGGTTTCTTCATCCCTTCTACTTCAAGTAGCGTAGAGTAGCATAATTTCATTTTTATGCAAGTAGTTGTTAGCTGTGGAATGTGGTGTTTGATCTAAGCAACTTCATCTATCCATACCACTTGTGTATTTGCTGATGGTGAATGCGCCTTGTGTGGTCAACTGGAATATCATGTACTTAACTTCGATCATGATTTGTATGTCTATATGCGTCGTTGTGATGGTATTTTCATGCTAAGTTGTGATTTGAACACCTTGAACTACTCCTCTGAAGATTGCACCGACTCCGTGGAAGCTGTTCGAGGTGAGGCAAAGCGAATTTTGGTTGAAGTTTGCTGAAGTTGAGCTCCATATACCGCACTTAGAATAGATTTAGACTCTCTAAACCCTGCAACCACTTTAAATTCAGTACTTTCTGGTTAGAATAGGAAACCCATGCTTCATTGATAAATCTGTCGAATTATGAAAACCCCTTCCTCTGCTACTGAACAATTCCGTAAGTCCCCTTGAAATACTAGCAAATCACATCGAGCCAACTGAGCCTATTCGCATTGAAAGAACCTTGGAGTTGAACGCACGAACTTTCTTGCAATCTTAGCACGTGGAATACTTTGATCAAGAGAGAATAGGGTAGCCGTTGACTTTATTCTGCGTTGGTGCGGTCACAAAAAACACATCAACAGGCATGAGATATTCCTGCTTGACATGCTAAATGCGCTCATGATGGAAAGGAGTTTAGAAAAATCTCAAAGTGTTGTTAATTCTTGCAGGGGTCTCCAAATGCGCCCAAGTTATCTAGCTGTGAAGGACAAGAAAAAGTTTCTAAGGCATTACAAATTCCTCCTCTATACCCCATATGCGCCCTCATCAAGTCAAGGTGGGGAGAAGCTTTCAAGGCATTACAAATTCCTCCTCCTACCCTCAAATGCGCCCAAGGAGAGAGGTGGTGACAAAAAAGTTACTAAGGCGTTAGGATATTCCTCCTCAACATGTCAAATGTGCCCAACTTGCTAGAGGGTGAGAAAATTTGCTAAGGCAAAGTGTGAAATCCTCCTTGACCCTCAAAATGCGCCCATGTTAGAGGTGAAGTCAAGACAAGTTCTAAGCGTTGGAAATTCCTCCTTGGGGTCCCAAATGCGCCCAACTTGCTAGACCATTGGGGACGGATGAGAATAAATTTCTAAGTTATTGTTAATTCCTGCAGAGGGTCCCAAATGCGCCCATGATGGAAATCTCTATGGAAAAGTTTCAAAGTAATGTGAAATTCCTCCTCAACATGCAAAATGCGCCCACATTGGAGGTGGCTCTAGGAAATGCGTTGTGTATTGTTGAAATTCCCCCTTGATGCATCAAATGCGCCCATATTGAAGTTGGCCTAGAGAAGGATAAAACAAGTTTAAATTCCTCCTACCCAAGCAAAATGCGCCCAAACTGGAAGAAAATTTATTTAAGGTGTTCAAAATTCCTCCTAGACTAGCTAAATGCGCCCATGTTCATGAAGATGATAAATTTTTTCCAAGGCACAAATTCCACCTTCCCTACGAGAAATACACCTAAGCCTGAGAGAGGATGATGAGATTTGCTAAGGCATGGACAAAATTGGCAAGAAGAAATCAGAATGTGTCAGCTTCAGGAGATTGATGAAAATTGTCAAGGCCAAGCAAGAAAAATACGCCCAGAGGTGGAGAATGAAGATAAAGTTTGAAGGAAATATTTTTCTAAGGTTAAAATTCAAAAATTAAATGAACCCCTTCGTTCATAGACCCATGAATTTGATGCTTTTTGAAGGGAATTTTCTTCTGGGTACTGGATATCTTCGACAGGGAGATGATTTTGAAACTTTTCACACCTTGCCAAAGACTTTAAGATGGAAATTTCACTCGGGCACCTGGTTGATGAATTTTTTAGAGGAAATAAATTATTTCTAAGGCAGATGGGTTGGAAATTTGGCCAAGGCAAAAAGGGGATATCATGTTGGTTGGAAAATTTTCTAGGGAAGAGAGAAATCAAACAACACCCTCTAAACGTGCCTTCAAGACAAATAAAAATTCTAAGGAAAGACTTGTCTGAGTTAAATGTGCCCATCATAGAGAAGGAAGTTGAAAATTGTCTAAGGTGAAGAAAATGAAATGAGAAGGCTCCAAATGCGCCCTTGAAGAAAGTTGGCTAAAATATCTAAGTCACAGGCATCAAGCTCTCAAATACGCCCTCAAGGTTCTTGAGAAGAGTACGTGAAAGATCTTCCGAAGGCATTGGTGGAGGCACAAACATCAAAATGATATGCGCCCTAGCACACAGATGTTGAAAGTTATGAAGAAAGCGAAAGTAAGCTAGAGAAAAATGATGGACATTGGAGATCAAAACATGGATATCAGGTGAGTAAAATGGATTCATATTATGAAGTGTTTTGATGCTCTTCTCCTTGCTTGTTTTGTAGGGTGAACACCAAGGCCAAGGCATGATGACTTGGGGAGATTAGGGAGATGGAGCGAGTACTTGGAAGAAATGGCTAAGTGTTGACCCAGTATGCACTCAGCTCAGGAAGGCGAGTGGCAATGGAGAATGGGTCAAGTCCAAGATTGGAGAATCCTTCAAGATGAGGATGAAGAAATAATGAAAACCTAGGCGTTGAAGAGTCATCCTCAAGCACTAAAACGCCCTCAAGGATAAGGATGATGAGTGAACAAAAGGCGTCAATGTTAAAGAATGACAACAAAATGGGCTAAAGAGCGAAGCAGAGAATTTCTCCTTAAGTGTAAAGTCCTTCGATGACCTAAAAGATGTTCTCCAACATGCTTTGTACAGCTCAAGATGCAGTGGCAGGAAGGAGGAAAATCACCATCAAACAGGTTAAAAAGTTACAACCTTGAAGTTTTAGATTAAGAACGTGCCTGTCGTACCAATCCAAGAAATTGAAGCAGTAGCGACCAGACTCATCCAATTTGTAGTCAAAAAGAAGAACAAGAACAATGCGAACGCGTCTATGGACATGAATCTTCTAGAAGGATGGTGGACATTAATTACTCATTTATTACCCCACTCTTCTTGGTGGCGGTTTTTAGAGTTAGGGTTTATGTGGCTCAATCTGAGCCCTTCATTGTAATTGAATCTAAGCCGTCCATTGGACTGGGCCAACTATAAAAGGGGCATTCCCCCTCATTTGTATCTGATTAGATTAGCAGAGAAGGAATAGAGAGAGATTGATAGAATAGAGGGTAGCATAGTTTGATAGTTTAGCTTAGATTGAAAAGGAAGGAAAGTCTTCCATTTGAATACTTTGTATGAAGTTGTTGTGAACACTCTCTCAATAAAAAGGGTTTTCAATTTTCATTGATGATGATCTCTTCTTTTGTTGTGAGTAGCTAGCGAGGCTTCTTCGTCCTTCCAATTCACTTAGAATTTTGAAGTATCTTAAAGTAAAGTAGATTTCATTTCATGCAAGTGGTTAGTAATTGTAGAACGTGGTGCTTAATTTGAGCAAAACTTCGCTTTTCCATACCACTAGCGGGCTCGCTAACAGTGGTTTCGCCTTGTGTGGTCAACTAGAACATTGCGAACTTAACTTCGATTATGGTTTATATGTTGGCATGCGTCGTTGTGATGGTGTTTTCATGCTGAATCATGATTTGAATACCTTTGATTACTCCTTTGAAGGTTGCACCGGTTTTGTGGAAGCTGTTCGAAGCAAGGCAAAGCAAAGCTCAGTTGAAGTCTGCGATAATTGATTGCCATGTCCCACGCCTTAGAATAGATTAGAACCTTCTTATCCCCACAACCATTTTAAATTCAGTTTATTTCTGGTTAGTGTTAGGAAACTTGCACTTACCTGCCAAATCATTCGAATCACGTGAAACCCTTTAATCTACTGTCTGTTGTCCGCTGCTGAACAATTGCGTAAGTCCCCTTGAAATACCAACAAATCACAACGAGCCAACTGAGACTATCCACTGCATGAAGGAACCTTGGAGTTAAATGCATGATCTTTCTAGCAATTTTAGCATGCAGGAGACTTTGTTCAAGAGAGGATAGAGTATCTGTTGGGAAACTTTATTCTGTGTTGGTGCGGTCACAAAAATCACATCAACACTACCCACATAAGACTGAGGAAAATTGTTGGGTCTGTTTAGGGGCTTGCCTCAGTCAAATCCCCATTTCAATGTTTCCACCTCTGCGGATAGCCAGATAGATAGAAAGATAAATAGACAAGATAGTAAAATGCATAGACAATGGATGTGAGAAATCCAAAGACGCTCAAAGACACAAGACAAGTAGATATCACCTGCAAGGCTTGAGGAAGCCAGAGAGAGAGAGAGAGTTGTGAGAACTTGAGAATGTTGTAGCAAGTTGTAGAGAGTTGTGCAAGAAAGAGAGCAAGATAAAGAGAAGAGAGAAATGTCCAAGAGAGACCCAGAAAGTAAGAGAGATCCAAAGAGAAAAGACTCAGCCAGAGCAATAGAATGAAAACAATAGATTTAAAAGAGAGAAGAGGGAAAAAGACATTCCCGAGCCGTTACCACTGACAAAGGTAGGTGAAAGTGACAAGACACTCAGAAATGGCTGTTCGAACGTTGAAATGTCGTGGGATGCTAGCGCGACACGTGGATGTTTGCACGGCGTGCTAGTGTCCAGACAAATCATGTTATAAAACAGTGGGAATGAGGAAAACACAAGGTTTGACATAAAGCTAACACACAAAAGTAGCTACTGAAAAGGGGTCTTGGGCATCCTGAGAGGGGAAAAGGCTGGTGCAAGGGCTGAAATGAGCCTATACAAGTACTAAGGGAGTGGACACTAAAGTGGATACAAAAATGTAGGTGAAATTGCAAGGGGTGAAATTTTACGACACTACACTTAGTATCCATATCAAATGTAATACTTCTAGGTAAATTATGCAACCTTATCACATTGTGGAAAAATAATCAAGCAATATTTGATGTGTCATTGGTTTTTATATATAGTATGAAGTGAGCCATTTTGGAGGATCTATCCACTAGTACAAAAATACTATCATTTCCCTTTTGAGCTCTTGGTAATCCTATAACAAAATCCATACTAATATCTTTTTGTGGTCCATTTGGAATAGGTAGGCTTACACAACCCTATGTTCGTTCTAGTGCCCTTTGCTAATTGATATATTCTACCTCTAGCAACAAATTTCTCTACATTCTATTTTAGATTAGGCCAGTAAAAATCATCTTTTAATTGTAAAAGGGTTTTGGTCCCTTCCAAAATGACTACAAAGATCCCTCCATGCATTTCCCTTATGAGATTCTCTTTCATAGAGCCTTTGGGTATATATAATTGCTAGTTTTTAAACAAAAATCCTTCTTGAATGAATGAATCCATACATACTCTAGAATTTTGACATGCCCTCCATATCTTTGCAAAATTAAAAATTAGAATTATCCTTATATAAATCTTTCAAGTAATCAAGACCAATTACCTCAACCTTCATGGTTATCAACAACAATATTCATCAACCTAGTGCATCAGCTACTCCATTTGACTATCTAGTTCAAAGAAAAAGAGCAACTTTCTAGGTATTCTACCAACCTCATTTGTCTTTGATTCAACTTCGCTTGGCTGTTCACATACTTAAATGCTTGATGATCCATATAGTGAAAAAAACTCTTTAGACAACAAGTAATGCCTCCATTTCTTCAATGCTTGAATGATGGCATAGAACTCTTGGTCATAAATAGAATACTTCTTTTTTTCCTTATTTAATTTCTCACTAAAGAAGGCTATAGGTCTTCCTCTTGACTCAACATAGCTCCAATGGCCTTTTCATTTGCAGCACAATCCACTTGAAACATTTTCTCAAAATCAGGTGGTGCCAATACATGCTATTTAGTTACCTTTTTTTCAAAATCTTAATGCTTCTCTCTGCTTCTGTTATCCCAGTAAATATGCCCTTCTTCATACAAGAAGTCAATAGTGCACAATTTCTACTAAAATGTCTTATGAATTTTTTATAAAAACCAGCCAATCATTGCAAGCTTCTTATCTTTGTAGTACTTTTTGGTGTAGGAAACTTGTCAGAACCCTGGTGGTTCTCAAATCGAAACCCTAACTGAAATTTTTGTGTTTTTGCAATTGTTGGTTTTTTTGTGTTTTTGAAGATTTTCAGACAAATTCTAAAAGCTGCGATTTTCTCAATAAATGCTAATAAATTCAAATAAATTCTAAATCTTCTCAGAATAAGCTCAAATATGCCAGAGAACATGGGCGCACTATTTCATTATTTTTATAGAGCTTTTACAGTGATGAAAAAGTGATAAATGAACAAGAAATGAATTAATTCCTAAAGAACCTGGTGGCGGCTGCTGTAATAAAGAATAGTACGGCCAGAATAAATGAAGGAATCTTCCAGCTCGAATCTCAAGGCAAAGACTCCAGTAAACCAAGCGCCCCAATGTCCAATCACCAGAAATAGATAAATGAATGCGTTTCTCCAGAAGAAAGGAAAGTACGGCCTGAAAGGTACAATCTGTACGGCCAGAGCAGCAGCACAATAAATATGGTACGGACTCCAAGAAATAATGCCAGATCACTGAATAAAGTCCTCTGATGAAGTCGCCTATACTGCCAGATGAATACCTTTGTAAATCTCTGAATGAATAGCTGAATAAGTCCAATCTGTGATCTCTGGATGAAATCACCAAGTGCAAGCTTCAACTGGTATTTCACAGCCTCAGTCTGCCTGATCTCTGAAGAGTTTTCGTTCTCCAGAAACGTTCGTCTGCCAGAAACCCTAGGGTTTGCAAACTCCAATGCTCAGAGCAATAAAGACAAAATTGAATAATAATATCAGAATAGTTCGATTTTGCCTTGAGTGAAAATATATACTCCTTGAAGAATTTCAACCCAATCTCCTTTTAATTGATCATTTAAATAAATGACTTAATTTCGCACTTTTAACTTACGAGAAATATTTAACAGTTGGCGTCCTTGTTTTAATGAATATTAAATACTCATTAAGTCAAATTTAATACTTTATTATAAAGTATAATAAATACTTTATAATAGGCCAATTAAATAAATATTTAAATATTTCAATAAAGTGACTTTAATATAAAGTCAAAATATTAAATATTTAATAAATCATTAAGTACTCCTTATTTCTCCGTCTAAACATCAAACTACTGAACTGGGTCGACTCTGAGCTGAAAGGTTGAACCAGGTGCCCTGCCCAAAATAGCAGCTTCCGCCTGACCTAACTTTCTAAAAATAGAAAGTTCCTGAAAATGCACTCTGGAAGATCTAAGGCCCAACCGACACAACTGCAAACTGGAGCTACCAAACACTGAGCAACTGCCCCAGATGATCCTCTGCACACTCCTGTCAGCCTACGAGGACCGAAATGATAGGCTAACCTCGTCACCAGCTGCGCTGACTAGGATGGGGACATGACAAAACTCTTGAATTGTAGTTACCTTTGCAAGATACATTTTTAACCCTTATCTAGATATCACAAAACCCAAATTCTTCCTTAAAATATGAGCACTTCTCTAGATTTAACAACTTTTCTTCTTTCAATTTTTGAAAACTTGTCTCAAATGCTGCAGATATTCTTCCTTAGCTTAGTTAAATATCAATATATCATCAAGATAAACCACAAAAAAGTTCCTTATAAATGGTTTTAAGACTTCATATATTAGTCTCATGAAGGTATTAGGGGCATTGGTTAAACCAAAGGGCATTACTAACCATTCATATAAGTCATTCTTAGTTCTAAAAGTTGTTTTCCACTCATCACTCTCCCTTATTCTAATATGATGATATCCAATTTTAAAATCTACCTTGGAGAAATATCTAGCACCACTTAGATAACCTAATAAATCATCCATTCTAGGTAAGGTAAATCTATACCGAATAGTGATCTTATTGATAGCCCTTGAACCAATGCACATTCTGCGTTTCTTTTTTTATTGTTAGAACTGTTGGAACTGCATATGGACTCAATCTTTCCCTAATTAGTTGTAATAAACCTAAGCTCTAACCAACTTTAAAATCACTGAGTTAGGGTTTTTGTCTCAATATAATTCAGATTTGTAAGAGTAAAATTCATTGAGCTAATGGAAAACAAATAAGAGTTATAGCTAGATTCCGCATTGCAATGGAACAATGAACAGTAACAATTAAATAAATTTTTTTGAGCAAACTGGACTGAATAATGAATACTTAAATCTTCTCATATTAAAGAAAGAAACTACAACTGTGAATAATATCATTCAGCTCAGATTAACCAAAGCTGTTTTCCACTCATCACCCCTGTTTATTCTAATTTGATTATATCCACTTTTAACATCTACCTTGGAGAAATATCTAGCACCACTTAGATAGTCTAATGAATCATCCATTCTAGGTAAGGAAAACCTATACTGAATAGTGATCGTATTACTATTAATGGCCCTCGCATCAATGCAATGGAACAATGAACAATATACCTATACTGAATAGTGATCTTATTGATAGCCCTTGAATCAATGCACATTCTGCATTCACCATATTTTTGGTGTTAGAACTGTTGGAACTGCATATGGACTCAAGATTTCCTGTAATGAACCGAACCAATTTTTTTTTGTTTTTTGCAATGCAATTACAATTCAACAGGCACCCGTTAAGGTTAGCTCTAAACCAAAACGATGCGGAAAGCAACTCTAACCAGAATATACACCAGGGTCCCGATGTGGGCAAGGTGTGAGCATTGGTCAGAGGGTCTAGTGTAGATGCAAACTGAAAAGGAACTCTAACCAAGAATGCGTCTGGGCAGACGAGCATATGGTCAGAGGATCAATGCATGATAAACTGAAGTAACCCTAACCAAAAATGGCGCCGAGTGATGGCGAGCATATGGTCAGAGGGTCCCTAAGCTACTAACTGAAAGTAAATAGGCGGCAAGCCAGCCTCTTCCACTTATTCAGTGGGAATTACAAGAAATTCAAAGAGAAGAATTGAGAAGTGCTGACAGTACTAATGTTCAGCTTACAATGTATTAGAGAACCTGCCAGAATCACAAGATTAGAAGCTTTCAATGCTGCGAGAATTTAAGAAACCTCTCCAATACTCTCAAACCCTTTAATATCAATCTCTCACTCAACTACTAAACTTTTCTCAAGTCTGATATGACTGATTTTGACATAAAATGCACAGACCAGCAACATAGCAAATCACTAAAATGCTTATAACTTACTCAAAACACACTCAAATGACATGAAATCAAGTGCAGATTATTCTAATGATGATGGCGCCCCAAGATGCATTCCTAAAACCACCCCAAATAACCATTATTTATTTTGCACGAATTTCAAAGCAACTCCAAAATGGTACGGCCCAGCTACAAGGGCAATTTTGCTCTGTAAAATCAAAGACAATTTAATAAAATCTGCAAATGAGCTGGAATGGTTGCCCCTCATAGACAAATTGATAGATTCAATACCCAAAATGATAGTATTTTTATTTCACGAGCTATGAGCAAATCTTACATTCTTCAATGACTTTCAGCAACTCTAGAAATATAACAGAAAATGCAAACTAGAACTCCAAAATGCAAATACTCAACTGAAAATGCAAATTAAACCTATTACAAGCTAACTCTCAACTAGTTGCTATCTTTCAAGCAAGAAGATGAGCCATTGCTAGGAGGTGTGCTTTCCTCGAAGCGAGTGCCTGAAGACAATTCAACAGCATAACAGTGTAGTAGACAAAAGATCCCAAATGAAGAGCTGAGGCCTGATTATAAAGACATGAAGAGAGCCTTCTAGAAGCTTCAAGAAGGGCGCCCAAACCCTGATTTTGAATTCAACACATTCCCTCCAAAAGTGGCGTCCTTTTTCCTTTTAATAAAATATTTCACTTTATAAAAAATCCATCTCTCCTCAAGTAGGTGTCCATTTCATTTTTCCCCAATATTTGACTTCAAAATATAATTTATCTCTTAATGAAGTATTGACCCATTAGGTCCCCTTTTTAAAAACAATGTAAAGTTGTAATGCTAGGCAAGGGGGGGGGGTGTTATAATATTAAAATATAATATTATAATGTGAAAATACTTATCTCTCCATGGAAAATGCACCCAAAGGCCAAAAACGAAAGTGCCAGCTGAACCAACTGAAGAAGAAGACCAACTGAACTAAACCCAACCTGTCCACTGCCAAAAATATAATTTACTAAAAATAGTAAATTCATGAAGTTGCCTGAAATGCCAAACTGACCATACCATCGCGAAACTCTTTGAAAACCTAGAAAGAATCCGCAATCCGATTTCCAAACTTCAAGCAACAACCTCCTCAAAATTAGGAAACCCTAATTTCACCATCCGAGTAGCCTACGGGTCTCCGGAATAGGCCAACAGTCAATTGAAACGATCACATTTGAGAAGGGGACATTACATTTCCCTAATAAGTTATAATAACCCTAGAGTCTAACAAACTTTAAAATCGCTGAGTTAGGGTTTTTGTCTGAATATAGTTCAGATTTGTAATAGTAAAATTCATTGAGCTAATAGAGGACAAATAAGAGTTATAGCCAGATTTCACATAGCAATGGAACAATGAATAGTAAACAATTAAATGAATTTTTCTGAGCAAACTGGACTGAATACTGAATACTTAAATCTTCTTGTATTAAAGAAAGATACTACAGCAGTGAATAATATCATTCAAGTAAGATTAACCAGTCTTAATTGTAAAAGCCTTGTTTGTGAGAATCTTTCAGGTCTTGTTTTCATCATCCGAACCAAAAATATTGGGCAGAATTTATTTCAGTTATTTCATTTATGCAACCTCCCTTCAATAATAGTGTAAAGTGTACATAAGTGAATTTTGTTTTTAGCTTAGGGTTTACGATAGTGTTTAGTTTTTAGGGAGCTTATCTTGCAGATCTGAAGAGAAGTTTATCCTCTTGCACATTTCTGATTTGTGTTGTTTGAAAAGAGATAAATTAAAATGCTGACACATCACACCACATCATTTAAGCCATTGATTACATCATACATTCATTTATAACATCATAGTTTAGACCGATATTTACAATGTTCAATCAGGTCACTTTATCTAGTCAAAGTCAAAATCAAACTTAGTTTTTATTATATACCTGTTTTCTTTTTTGGCTAAGTAACATGGCATTTTGTTTATTTTTTAAATGTCAATCAAGCTCAACACCATCAGAATTTTGATTTGAATTTAATATCTATCGATAGCTCAAGTGAGCTGGTTGGCAATTCCCCCTTCTCCAATAGAAACTTGAATGTATAAAGGTAGAAAAGTAGTTTATACCAGAAGGCAGAAGTTTAGGGCAGTGTTGAACACTCCTATGCTATAGCTGCTGCATTCACTTGGCACTAAGTAGATTGAGTAGATCTTTGTAGCATTGAGCCTATTCTCTAGGTTTGTGTATATGTATATATATATATATATATAGTTTTATAATATAATATTTTTGTTAAAAATATATGTATAATAATAAATATAATTTATAATATTATATTTTAATATTTATATAAATATATTATATAATATTTTGTAATATTCCCAATTTTTATTGAGTCAACATATAATAAAATAATTAATGTTTAAGTTGTCAAATAAGATTAAATTAAAAAGACAACTTAAATTAATTATTTTAATGGTGCAAAAGTGACTTAAGTTGGAAAAGTTGAAATCTTTAATAAAGTCACTTTTTGGGTGAAATAAGGAGTTAAGTTTAAAAATAAATTTGGGGTTTCAAGAAAAAAGGGAGCAGTTACAAAAGATGAATAAAAGATTTTTGGAGGCTGATTTTCCAGATTATGCTGGTTTTTATTTGTAATTGGGAGAGTCTGGTTTTTTGAAACTGGAGGATGAAATCCCTCAAGTTTCGCGATTTCGACGAAAACCCAATTCCGTTTTAGGTGAATTCATTGCAAGATTTACATTGTGCCTTTTTGCTGAGTTGATTGAATGTAAGAAATTAGTGGTTTCTTATAAACACATTTTAGGATTTTACTTTTTAATGAATGGAGGATGGCCAGAATTGAGGATTAGCAATAAATTTTATTAGACAATTTCTACATAAAATTATATTAATTTGCAATTTCTAGAGAAATCCAATTGTATGGTTGAAGCCATCCGTATCTTTTAATAACTTGGCTGTACCATTTACTTCATTATAGAGGGTGGCGGCTAAATCTACATCTGTCTATGACCATGTCAGATTTGAAAATTTAAGTTAGAGATTGAATGCCTTGGGAGTCGATGTTGAGGAAGAGGATGAATTAATTTCTAGCAGCCACACCTGGGTGAATATTATATTACTGGGAACTTGTTTTGGTTCACAAGGAAAGCTCAGGAGTTTAGAAAGGTTTTTATAACCACTTAATTAGAGTTGCAGCTAAAAGAGGAGCCGTATATTTAAATAGTTTAGGACTGAGGAAATATTTAAGTAGTTGATTATATATAACTTTTGGCAGCTGCTAACAATGATTAAAGGGAACTCTGTATAGATTTAAGAGTTAAAGGAGTCTATGCAAGATTTTGGAGTCGCCGCTAATATCATCCATATTTGGAAATCGCCTCTCTTGATAAATTTAATTTGGGCCGATGATTGGAGACCACCGTGTGGGCACAGTAAATAAAAACAAATTGACAATATATTTTGAAAGAATGAATGAAGTTTCAACGAGCTAAGGAATCGGGGTCGGTATTAACTAGCTCGAGTTGTCTTAAGTGGACGTGGGAAGTGTTGTGACCTTTTCACACATCACCCCATTCAAAATGGGGACCCCCTAATTTTTGCTCCATTAAGGTCTTTTGGCTTGGGTTTTTTGGTTTGTCTCTCTCTGTCTGCTCTTTTTGTCTGGTGATGTACTTGCCATTTGACCTAGATTTGAGTTTTGGCTAAGTTTGGAGCATTTTCTGATGAATTAGGGTTTACAATCTTTAGACAACTTTGAGGTCAAATTGAGCTGGCTAATCAAATTCTGAGCTTAGCACTGTTGTTAAGATGCTTCGAGCAGGCTCCCACTGAATTTTCGCTAAATTCTGACAACTCGCTATTTTTAGTAAGTACCAATTAGGGGCCTATTTTCTTGGGATTTTCAAATTCTGACGATTGCACTGCACTTAGGACACTGTGAGCTACCTGCTTGCAAAATTTGAGTTGAAACAAACAACTTGCTATTTTTAGCAGTTCTGCTTTCAGAGGCTATTTTTAGGGTTTGCATGCAAGATTTCTCAGCGCATGTCTGCACGATCTTTCTGGGTTTTCTGAGAGCTTTGCAACAAGGTAACATGCAAGTAGAGTTGATCACTTTTCCGGGACTTGCTATTTTTAGCCAATGCTCGCATGTTGATGATTTTTTTGGGTTTTTCTGGGTTTCTTGAGATCTCTCAAGCAGTGTGACATGCAAACTCATCTGACAATTGATTGGTCACTTTTTCAGATACTTACTATTTTTAGCAGGACCACTCCGGCAGCTGCCTAGCGCTTCAGAATCACGAACACAGTGACATGCAACAGGAATGGGGTCAAACGGAGACCATTTGAGCAACATGCAAGTCAGATTAGGGTTTCCAGCTTCGGGACCCAAAATGAGGGATCAAACGCCAGAATTTCCAAAAACCAAGGTATCCCATCATGATCAGTATCTTCCAAGGAACCCGCTGGTAAAATTTGAAGGCGATATGAGCACTTACTAGTTATAGTAAGCCACTTCTGAAACAGGGCTATAAATAGCAGGTCGGCACGAGGCACCAGTGTGAGCAGGTCAATCAAGTGATGAGGACCCCATGGTGCGAATTTCAAATCAAACGGAGTTACAGTGGTTCAAAAATCAAGCACTTACTATTTTTAGCAGGCCTATGCAGAGGAAATTAGGGTTTCCTATAATGTAGGGCGAAACACGACAGTCACACATAAGCAGTATCCAGTCACAATCGACGTCCTTCAGGCAGTTTACACACAAAATTTGAGCTCATTCTGAACAGTTACTATTTTTAGTAAGTTGCTAAAAATAGTAAAGGCATGCCAGCATCAGACGCTAGCAGCTCAATCATGTCACGAGGTTTGAAGTAAAGTGAAAATCAGGCCTTCTGGAGCTTGAAATCAGCCTGAAATGCAAAAATTGAGGAACTTTCTAAAAATAGAAAGCTAGGGCAAGCTGAGGGCAACGTGAACAAACCACTTCAAATTGAACGAAAGCTTTGAAATTTCGCTAAGTCTGAGAAATTTGAAGTCCAGCATGTGAAATGCGCCTTAGCTACTTGAGGATGATGAAAATTCTTCTAAGTACTTGAAATTGGAAGGAGGCATGGTGAAATGCGCCCTTGAAGCTGAAGGTTGATGAAATTTTTTCTAAGTTATCAAAACTTGAAGCTCAACCCCTTGAATGCGCCTGGACTAGTGGAAAGAGTTGGAAAAGTTTCTAAGTATTGAAAATTTGAAGCTCAAAGCCTCATATGCGCCCAGGAAGAAGAGGAGGTCTTTAAAAAAATCTAAGTGTGCAAAACTTGAAGTAGACCCCCTCATTTGCGCGTTGACTTGAAGGGGAGACTAGAGAGTATGCTAAGTGTTTTGAACTTAAAGTAGCCCCCCTCATTTGCGCCTTGACTAGTAGGAGGACTTGGAAAATGTCTAAGTAATTTAAATTTGAAGCTCAAGACCTCATATGCGCCCAAGGAGAGGAGAAGATACTTGAAAATTTCTCTAAGGCATGGAAATTGAAAGCTCCAGGGGTCATATGCGCCCAACTAAGAGAGAAGGTCTTGAAAATATTCTAAGGCGTTTAAATTGAAAGCTTGACCTCCTATATGCGCCTTGAGAGGAAGGAGGAAGCCTTGAAATTTTCTAAGGCATTGAGATTAAAAGCTAGCTATATCAAATGCGCCCTTGACCCATGGAGAGCTTGGAAAAATCTAAGTATAGTAAATTTGAAGGATGGCCCCCTATGTGCGCCCAAGGTAAAGAGGGTGAGTTAAAAATATTCTAAGGGGTTACAAATTGAAAGCTCACCCATAGAAATGTGCCTTAACTCAAGAGGAAGTGTGGAGAAATTTTTGAGGCGTGTAAACTAAAAGCTTGATACCCTATATGTGCCTAAGGGTTGAAGGGGGAGGTTTGATATTTTCTAAGTGTTATAAACTTGAAGCAAGCACACCAAAAATGTGCCCAGCTAGAAGGGGAGAGATAAAAAAAATCTTCTAAGTATTGAAAGCTGGAAATAAGACCCCTTGAAAGCACCCTTGGAAGGAGATGCCATGAAGAAATTTCTTAAGTGTTGAAACTGAAAGTGGAAGGAGTCATATGCGCATAGAGGCTAGAAGCTGGGAAAATATTTTACTATGTTGAAATTGAAACCTCAAGATAATAAATACGCCCAAGATTGAGTGGTGGAATTTTCATAGGCATTGGAAATAAGGTGAAATTTGTTCTAACCAAAAAAAATGCACCATGCTGGAAGTTAAATAAAATTTGATTAAAATTATTTCCCAAGGTTTAAAAATCAAATGTCCCCCTTCAGTTAGACACTTGAAATTTTGAAGTTGAGAAATATTTATCAAAAGGGAAAATATTTTAAAAATGTTCTGGAAGGAAAATAATTTTTCCTGGTGATTTTAAAATGCTGGAGCTCACGAGTGATGAAATTTTTCTAGGTGAAATATTGATTTTTTGTAAAAAGCACTGACGAAGGAAATAAATGAAGTGCAATGGCATGTAAAAACCTCGCTCGAGCATTTTTAGTGGGTCTTTCAAAGTTGAATCTTGGAATGGGTTTATTCAAGCAAATTCTTCTTTAACATTTGGATAGAACTTTGGAATGAAAGAGGGATGAAAGAAACGAAATGAAACAAACAAGGAAACAAAAGACATGGAAGAGGAGAAACAAGGGCGTGCACTTGAATGAATCAAAAACCCCAACAGGAACAAGGAGAAAGCCCGACTCAGAAGAGGGAATTGTTGTGACCTTTTCACACATCGCCCCATTGCAAATGGGGACCCCCTAATTTTTGCTTCGTTTGGGTCTTTTGGCTTTATTTTGGTTGGTTTTCCTATTGTCTCTCTCTTGTTTTGTTTGTCCTTCCGGGGATGTGCCCGTCTGAATTGAAATTTTGGCTAAGTCTGAGAAATTAAGGTTTGCTTTCTTCATGCCAGTTTGAGGTTGATTCGAATAAGCAAATTCAAGTATGAGCTTGACACTGCGTCCAGAGCACCTTAAGCTATCTGCTTACAAATTTTGAGCTGAAATGGACAACTTGCTATTTTTAGCAGCCCGTGCTTCAAAGCCAATTTTTAGGGTTTGCATGTGTGCTTTTTCAATGCATGTATGGAGAATATTTTCTGAGACCTACGCAATGATATAACATGCAAGATGAGGTGATAACTTTCTGCAGTCTTGACTTCGGAAGCTATTTTTAGGGTTTGTATGTTAGAATCTTCAACGCATGTCTGGATATTCTTTGTGGGTTTTTCGGGAGCTTTGCAGTGATGTAACATGCAAACCAGGATCATGACCTTTTTGCAGGGTTGTCTTTAGAGGCTATTTTTAGGGTTCGCATGCAAGATTTTTTAGTGCATGTCAGCATATTCTTCATGGGTTTTTCAAGAGCTACGCAACAAGTTAACATGCAAGCAGAGTTGATCACCTTTTAGGAACTTATTATTTTTAGCTAGTGCTCGCATGTAGTCCAGTTTGCTAGGTTTTTCTGGGTTTTGTGAGATCTCTTGGGCTGGGTGACATGCAAATTCATTCGACCGCTGATTGGTCAATTTTTCAGACACTTACTATTTTTAGTAGGACCACTTCGACAACTACCTAGCACTTCAGAATCACAAACAAGGTGACATGCAACAAAAATGGGGTCAAACGAAGGTCCTTTAAGGCACATGCAAGTCAGATTAGGGTTTCAAGCTTCGAGACCCAAAATGAAGGGTCAAACGCCAAAATCTTCGAAAATTGATGTATCCCATTGCAATTAGTATCTTTTAGGGAGTCCACTAGTAAAATTTGAAGGCAATTTGATCACTTACTATTTATAGTAAGTCACTTCTCAAACAGGCTATAAATAGCAGGTCAGCGCAAGGCACCAGTGTGAACAAGATAGTCAACCCACGAGGACCCCATGGAACAAATTTCACGTCAAGCAAAGTTGCAGAAGTCCTGAAATCAAGCAGTTACTATAAATAGTAAGTTGTCTCCAGAAATAGGCTATAAATGGCAAGTTGGCACAAGGTGCCAGTGTGAATGAGGCAATTAGACCATGAGGATCCAGTGGCACAAATTTCAAATCAATCCAAGCTACAGAAGTATGAAAACCAGAGGCTTACTAAAAATAGTAAACAGAGGCGAGCAAAATGGCTAAGGCAGGAAAAGTTCCTCCTACCCCCCTCAAATATGCCCTTAAGAGACTGGCTTGGAGAAAAATGCCTAAGTATGAGAAATTCCTGTAGGACCCCTCAAATGTGCCCATCTTGGCCTAGAAAAGGACAGAACTTGTTAAGATTTCCTCCTCACCTAGCTAAATGTGCCTAGCTTGGAGGTAGGCTAATGAAAATTTTCTAAGTCTTGGAAAATTCCTGCTCCAATCTCCAAATGCGCCATCATCAAGGAGGAGGTTGGAAATTTGTCTAGGTGTCTAGAATGGAAGCACTGCCCTCCAAATGCGCCCAAGGAAGAAGGTGGATGGAGAAATTTTTTTCAAGGCATGAGAAATTCCCTGACCCCACTTCAAATGCGCCCTTCAAGGAGATACAACTGGAAGACATTCTAAATAGTGGAAATTCCTGTACCCCCCTCTAAATGCGCCCTAGTTCCAAGAGGATGAAGTGAAAAGTTTCTAAGGCATCTAAATTGGAAGTCCACACCCCCAAATGCGCCCTTGATGGAAAGTTGGGTTAAGAAATTTTCTAAGTGATGGAATTTGGAAGCTCCAGTGGCAAAATGTGCCCAAGAGGATGTTGGATGAAGAAATTCTTGCTAAGGCATTGAAACTCAGAGCATACACCCCCAAATGCGCCCTAGCATAGAGGTTGCTTGGAAATTTTTTTAAGTCACAAAAACTATGAGTAGCACTCCTCCAAAGGCGCCCTAGATGAACAAGGTAGATGAAAATTTGTCTAAGGGAGAAAAATTGGGAGTAGACCCATCAAAATGCGCCCACCATGAGCTAGATGCTTGAAATTTTTCTAAGGCAAGTGAAGGTGGAAGTTCAGACCTCCAAATGCACCCAAAGTGAAGAAGGGTGATGAAAAATATTCTAAGTCATGAAAACTGGAAGCTCAACCTCCGAAATGCGCCCAAGCTCCAGGTGGAGGTGAGATGACTTGAAAATATTCCTAAGTGTTTTAAAAATGGCAGGAGACCTACCTAAATGCGCCCAAAGTGGAGGGAAGTAGTTGTGAAAAAGTTTCTAAGTGTGGGAAAATTCCACCTCCCCTAGCCAAATGTGCCCTCAAGAGGTTGGAATTGAGAAATTTTCCTAAGGCAAGAAAAGTTCCAGTAGCCCCTAGCAGATGCGCCCAGCTTGTGGTAGCAAGTAGATAAATTTTCTAAGGCAAAGCAAAGGAAGAAAATACGCTCAAGGGAGAATGAATTAAGACTTAAGGAAGAATATTTTTCTAAGGTGGAAATATATAAAAAAAATTAAATGTACCCCTTCGTAGGTGTACACATGAAAAATATTTTTTTAGGGGAAATATTTTTCTGGGTCTTGGATATTCTTTGAGGGGAATAATTTTGAAGCTCTCCACACCTTACCTGAGATTGTAAAATGGAGATTTTAATTGGTCGATTGGTTGATAAAGTTTTCTAGGCAGAGGATGTAAAATTTTCTAAGTCAAAGGGAGAAATATTGAAGATGGATGCCTAGGTGATTTGTGATGAAATTTCTAAGGGGAAATAATTTTCCAAGCTAGAATGAAGATATGAAAATATTCTGGGGCGTTTGAAATTCTTTGACCCCACCTCAAATCCGCCCTCAGGAAGGGGAAATTTGTCTAAGGCATGAAGAATTTGAAGATGAAGCGAAACTCAAATGTCAGGATGATTGCGCCCTAGCACACAGATGTTGAAAGGTTATGAAGAAAGAAAAAGTTGGAGAGAGAGAAATGATGAACCCTATCAAATCCGGAGATCACTCTAACCTTGGAGATCAAAACATGGATATCAGGTAAGCAAAGAGAATTTATATTATAAGGTGTTTTGATGCTCTTCCTTTTGTTTATTTTGCAGGATGAATGCCGAGACTTGTTGTGACCTTTTCACACATCACCCCATTCAAAATGGGGACCCCCTAATTTTTGCTCCATTAGGGTCTTTTGGCTTGGGGTTTTTGGTCTGTCTTTCTCTTTGTTCTTTTTGTTTGGTGATGTACTTATCATTTGACCTAAATTTGAATTTTGGCTAAGTTTGGAGGGCTTTTTGATGAATTAGGGTTTACAATCTTCAGACAACTTTGAGGTCAATTTGAGTTGGCAAACCAAATTATGAGCTTAGCACTGCTGTTAGGACGCTTCAAGCAGGCTCCCATTGAATTTTCATTGGATTTTGATAACTTGCTAGTTTTAGTAAGTACCAATTTGGGGCCTATTTTCTTGGGATTTTCAGATTCTGACAATTGCACTACACTTAGAACATTATGAGATACCTGCTTGCAAAATTTGAGCCGAAACGGACAACTTGCTATTTTTAGCAGTTCTTCCTTTAGGTGTCATTTTGAGGGTTCGCATGTTGGAATTTCGGATGCATGTCTGGAGATTCTTTGTGGGTTTTTTGAGACCTTCGCAATGATATAGCATGCAAAACGAGATGATGACTTTCAATGATTCACGCTTCAATGGCTATTTTTAGGGTTTGCATGCAAGATTTCTCAGCGCATGTCTGCATAATATTTCTAGGTTTTTTGAGAGCTTCGCAACGGGGTAACATGCAAGCAGAGTTGATCACTTTTCCGGAACTTGCTATTTTTAGTCAGTGCTCGCATGTTGATCATTTTTCTGGGTTTCTTGAGATCTCTCAGGCAGTGTGACATGCAAACTCATCTGACAACTAGTTGGTCACTTTTTCAACCACTTACTATTTTTAGCAGGTTCACTCCAGTAGCTGCCCAGCACTTCGGAATCACGAACACGATGACATGCAACAGAAACGGAGTTAAACGGAGCTCATTTGAAGCACATGCAAGACGAATTAGGGTTTCCAGCTTCGAGACCCAAAATGAGGGATCAAATGCCAAAATTTCCGAAAACCAGTGTATACCATCGTGATTAGCATCTTTCGAGGAGTCCACTGGTAAAATTTGAAGGCAATCGGAGCACTTACTATTTATAGTAAGCCACTTCTGAAACAGGCGATAAATAGTAAGTCAACATCAGGCGCTAGTGTGAATGGGCAAGTTTATTGATGAGGGTCACGACATTCAAATTTCAAGTTGAACAGAGTTGTGGAAGTCATGAAACTGAGCAGTTACTATAAATAGTAAACCACCTCCAGAAGCATGCTTTAAATAGCAAGTCAGCGCGAGGCATCAGTATGAACAGGTCAAGCAAGTGATGAGGACCCCATGGTGCGAATTTCAGATCAAACGGAGTTGCAGAGGTTCGAAAATCAAACACTTACTATTTTTAGCAGGCCTGAGCAGAAGAATTAGGGTTTCCTAAAATCTAGGGCGAACACGACAGTTACACAAATGCAACACCAACCACAATCGACATCCTTAGGCAATCAACACGCAAAGTTTGAGCACATTCTGAGCAATTACTATTTTTAGTAAGTTGCTAAAAATAGCAGGTATAGGCAGGCATCAGGCACTAGCAGCTCAATCACATCACGAGGTTCGAGATAAAGTAAAAATCAAGCTTTTGGAGCTAGAAATCAGCTTAAAATGCAAAATTTGAGAAACTTTCTAAAAATAGAAAGCTTGAGGGCTGAAATGCGCCCAACTTTGAAGGAGTTGAATTGAAATTTTTTCTAAGTGCTTCAAACTAGAAGCTGACCCTCTCATATGCGCCCTAAGCAAGGATGGGAGTTTAATTTTTTTCTAAGCATGCAAAATTTGGAGTAGCTCCCCTTGAATGCACCTTTGACTTGAGAGGAGTTGGAAAAGTATTCTAAGTGCTTCAAATTTGAAGCTTAAGGCCTCATATGCGCCCTAGCAAGGAAAGAGGGTAAGGATTTCACTAAGTGTTTTAAATTTGAAGCGCACCCTCCTATATGCGCCTTAAGATGTAGAGGATGCCTTGAGAAACGCTTAGGGCAATGAAACTTGGAGTGGATACCCTCATTTGTGCCTTGAACTTGAAAAAGGAGAGGTCTTAAAATTTTTCTAAGGCTTGTAAATTAGAACCTTGACACTCCATATGCGCCTTTGAAGAGGAAAGAGGAAGCCTTGAGAAATTTCTAAGGCATTGAAACTAAAAGCTTAGACCCCAATATGCGCCTTAGCTGGGAAAGCTGAGTTAAAATGTTGACTAAGTGTTGGCAATTGAAAGTAGAAGCTCCCATATGCGCCTAACTCAAGAGTTGAAGTTGGAGATGTTGCTAGGCGTGTGAATTGAAAGCTTAGACCCCCAAATGCGCCTAAGGGCTGAAGGGGAAATTTGATATTTGCTAAGTGTTGCCAACTTGAAGCTTGGACCATCATATGCGCCTTGATCTTGAGAAGAAATAAGAAAACGTCTAAGTATACAAATTAGAAGTTCAACCCCTTGTATGCGCCCACCTTGTGGAATTAGAAGCTCGCCTGGTGAAATGCGCTCTCAACTTGAAGTGGCCCCTGCTAGATGCGCCTAGGTCTAATAAGGAGATGGAAAATGCCTAAGTGTTGGGAATTGAAAGTGAGACCCTTTTAATGCGCCCTTACAAGAACATGTTTAAGTGTTGGAAATTGAAACTACAAGGGGTCATATGCGCATAAGGGCTGAAGAGGATACTTGGAAATTTTTCTAGGTATTGTTAAATTGAAAGCTTAGACCCCAATATGCGCCTTAGCTGGGAAAGCTGAGTTAAAACGTTGACTAAGTGTTGGCAATTGAAAGTAGAAGCTCCCGTATGTGCCTAACTCAAGAGTTGAAGTTGGAGATGTTGCTAGGCGTGTGAACTGAAAGCTTAGACCCCCAAGTGCGCCTAACATTGAAGGGGAATATTGATATTTTCTAAGGCATTTAAAACTTGAAGCTTGGAGAAGAGTTGAAAATTTCCTAGGGCATGGAAACCCAAAGCTAGAGAAGTCATTTGCGCCTAGACTAGGAAATAAATTGGAAATTTTCTAAGTAGTGGGGAAGTGAATTAATGACAACTGCTAAATTGGGCGCCTGCTTTCAGTTATAAAAACTCTGAAGCTATTCATTTTTCTTCACAGAGTTGCAGAGTTGAGATTGTGAAAGAGCTGAAAGTAATTGCTGAGTGAGTGAGAAATTTCTAAGTTGAGAGAATTATTTTTCTAAGTGCTGAAGTTGAGACTGCTGAAGTTGAAGTAAGTGAATGCTGAGAAGGAGAAAATTCTGAAGTAAGGAAGTTGAGCTTGATTTTTCGAAGTGCTGAAAGTTGCTGAAGCTCGAAGTTTGAATTTCAGAGTTATAATTCTCGAGGTTTGGAGTTGAAGTTTTAATGCTGAAGATTTTTATTTTTGAAGCTAACTCCACTTGCCAGCCATCTCGCAGTAATTTTATTTTCTAAGTTAGAATTCTAATGCTTGATTTTTATTTTGCAGATAGCTGAAATTCGAAGAGGAGATGCTGCCGGAACAAGTAAGGTTGCAGGCAGAGCTGGAAATGCTGAAGCAAGCAAGGAGAATGCCTCTAGGCAGGCGATAATCAAACAGCTGAAGAAGTCATTCATCCCTGAATCAAAGTTCGTGTCAAAGCTGGGAGGTTTGACTAATACCAACTTGGGATCATTCAACCTCGAAGCATTCAAAAGGAGAATATACGGGCAAGGTGGTTATCCTTCATCAGTGACTTCGCGCAATATTGTGAGGAGTGGATTGTATGTAGCTGCTGGTTTTCCACCAGCAGTTCGATGTTCTGAGTTGATAATGGAATGTGCAAACTACTACAGGTCAGACCACCGAACAATTGTTTCTCCAGATGGCATGTTGCTGGCCAACTTCACACTTGAGGCTATTGGCCAGGTGTTTGGGATTCCAGCTATGGATAGAATGTTGTACAAGTCTAAAGAGAGAGCTGATAAAATGTATGCCTCGTCTTTTGATAAGTGTGCTAAGAGAATCAACACAGTATGGATGAGGAAGCCAAAGCCTCTTGGCACCAAATTGCCAAAGCAGATTATTTCGGAGGAGCTGAAGCAAGAATACTGTGATTTAATCATGATGCTCAGCCGGGTGAATGGCAGCCCACAGGCGTATGCTTTTGAGCCTTGGATGTTCTTCTACATCAGTGTGGTGCTGGAAGGAAAATAATGTGGATTGGGAGAAGATGATTAGTGACAACATCGATGAACAATTCAGAAGCCTAAGGAGAACAAAGACGTTTTACATGAGCTCGTATGTCATTTATATGGTAGCTCGAATGACGAAGTATAAGGGGCTGACATACCAGGAGCCGATTGGATGTGGTTATGGTCAATTCAAAATCCATGAAGCCTGTAGGTAGTTACATCTGACAAGTACCTCCAGCTTCAAAAGAGTGAACGACGCTTTCACCATGTATATCACAAGGACTCTTCAACGGAGAATGCAGCAAAGGATATCCAAGGAAGCACAAAAGTTTATTGAAGAGTACGGGTTTTGGTTTGTCCTATTCTCGAAGTTCACGTATATAAGGCTGTCCAACTGCCAAGATACCCCACATATAGGATGGTGATGCTTGAAGTATCTAGGCAACTCATGGCCTACGACAAAATCGTAAGGAAGAAGAAGAAAGGAGGTTTGCACTTCCCTATTGTTATGGGAAATTCGCTTGAGGAGTTCCCTTCTTTGCAAGCAGCCAAGGAAGCGGAGGATGAATTGCAATTTTATCACCTCACTGTCCACACCAGCCGACAGGATTTTGATCCTCAAAGGAATATTGGAATTGTACAAGGTGAAGAATATAGACACAAGGCTCATTTAGAAGATTTTTGGGCAAATGCGGGAGATGAAGCTGAAATGGAGGAGGATGTTCTCCAGATTGCCTTTGAAATTGATTAGAGAGTGGGAGGTTGTCCAGGTTCCGGATCAAGTAGATGAAGATGCCAACATTGCCCAAATTATGAATCAATAAAGGACACACCAATTCCGCCACCTGATTGGGCAGAGCCGGAAATCACAGACTTGGACACTTTGTCTATGCTTGTCTTAACTTTCACGAGGAGCTGGGTGGATGGGCATGTTCACAGGCTTAAGAGAAGATCAATTTCCCTCACATACAATCTCATGGGCGATCGAAGGCCACCAATGTCGATAAGGAAGAGGAAACAAATCGCCCAAGCTACAGAACCACAAGAGGATGAACCAGTTCAGCCTGAGCCTTAGAGGATGGAGGAGGCATCACCCACACAGTTGTTGGCTCAATCTTCCAACATACAAGAAGTTTCAATGTTTGCAAATCAGAGAGATAGAGCGAATGAAGAGCAAGGAATGGGAGAAGTTAACCAACCATCGCCTAGGGATCCGGATAGTCAGAGGGCTAATGCTCCTGGGAATGCTAACCAGCTGGATGAAGGTGAAGAAACAGAAACGGACACTCGCTTTGATCGTGCACTCGAGGCAGCCTTTGAGGATGAAGACATTACGAAGCCTGAAGTCCGGGGTTTTGAGGAGGATGGTCAACATATGGAAATGGATGAGCCTCAACCGAATGTTGCTGAAGAGGAAGTTCATGGAGTGGAAGCAACTGAGGAACAACTGCTTGTCGTCTATAGTGCCCAACAGGACGTCCCAAATTGGCTCACAAGTGCAATAAGGAGAGATTAGGAGGATGATACCGACCCAGCAGTAGAAATGGAAGAGCTCCTTAACAGAATAAGTGGGTCACCTAAAAGGAAGAGAGCCAGGAAGTACTCCAGAATGAAAATAGATGAGGCCAGTTCTCGCACTCTCCATGTTGCGGTTCCGAGGGAAGAATGTGATCTAGGTGATGTAATGCCTGAAAATTACACAGTCACTACAATTGAATTGGGGCGCCCTACCAGAGCACAAGTAGTTGAGGAGTCTGAAAACTCCTTCCAGGCGTTGAAAGATAGGCTGCTTCGAAAAGGAGAGAAATATAAGAGGCTGAAAAGGGAATATAAGTCGTTGGTTGGGTATGTGCAACATTTAGCATGTCCATGTGCTCAGGAGAACCCAACGGTGGAACTTCCACCTGAGCTTCCACGGGAGTCAATCAGCGGGCTCGAAGAGATGAAGAAGGCCATTCAAGAGGGAGATAAGTGGGTTGGTAGTGTTTGTACTGAGGCTGAGAGATTCATTATGGATTTGGTCTCCTCTTTTTAGCATGCTTCCAGTATCCTCTCTCGTTTGGAGAACTGTTGATGTGTTTTTCGTGACCGCACCAACGCAGAATAAAGTTGCCAACGGCTCCCCTATTCTCTCTTGATCAAAGTATTCCGCACGCTAAGATTGCAAGAAAGTTCATGTGTTCAACTCCAAGGTTCTTTCAGTGCGAATAGGCTCAGTTTGGCTCGATGTGATTTGCTGGTATTTCAAGGGGACTTACGGAACTGTTCGGCAGTGGAGAAAGGAATTCAAATGCTCGAAAGATTTGTCTATGAAGTTCTTGTTTCCTATTCTAATCAGAAAGTACTGAATTGAAATGAGGTAAGGTTAAGAAGATTCTAATCTACTCTAAGGTATGGGATATGGAGCTCAACTTCGGCAAACTTCTAACCGGACTTCGCTTCGCCTCACATCGGACAGCTTCCACGGAGTCGGTGCAATCTTCAAGGGAGATGACTAAAGATGTTCAAACCACCACTTGACATGAAGATACCATCACAACGACGCATACCATCATTCAAAGTGTGATTGAAGTTAGGCGCATGATTTCCAGTTGACCACACAAGGCGCATTCACCATCAACAAATACACTAGTGGTATGGATAGACGAAGTTGCTTAGATCAAACACCACATTCCACAATTACTATCTACTTGCATGGAATGAAATTTAGCTACTCTACGCTACTTGAAGTAGAAGGGATGAAGAAACCTCGCTAGCTATCCACAACAAAGATGAATTTCACCATCAATGAAAGATCTTTTATTATGAAAGTTTTACACGACAATTTCTTACAAAAGTTTTCAAAGGAAAACTTTCCTTCTCCTCCAACTACACTATCAATCTACTTCTAAGTTGCCTCTTTATTCTCTCTACTCTAATCTTCTCTACTGTCTATTGTCTACTGAAGGTACAAATGAGGGGGACTCCCCCTTTATATAGCTGGCCAAGTCCAACGGACGGCTCAGATTACAATCGGCTGGATGGCCCAGATCGTGCCACCTCAGCCCTAAACATGATTTGCCCTAAAAACCGCCACAAAAGAGAGTGGGGTAATAAATGAGCCATAATGTCCATTATTCCTTCTAGAAGATTCCCTTTTGCAGACGTGTTCACACTGTTCTCGATCTTCTTCTTGACTTTGTTCTTCAACCTTGCTCGAACTTCCGCTCTTTTCTCCATCTTGAGTCTTGAAAATGTTTCTTCAACACTTAGCCATTTTCTTGCAACTTTCTCTTCCTTCATGTGAAACTTATAACTTTATCTTCCTCCGAAGGTTGTAATATCATCGTGCTTCATTACTTGGCCTCCACGCTCATCCTGCAAAACAAGCAAGGAGAAGGGCATTAGAACACATCATAATATAAATTCACCTTACTTACCTGATTTTCACGCTTTGATCTTCAAGAGCTCATCATTTTTCCTTAGCCAACATCGCGTTTAATTTCTTCATGCCTTAGCCGAATTTCCAACCCATCTCGCATTCTGCTCGGCGCTTTTCACTCTGACATTTTCTCCAACTCAAACCTGAGGAAAGATGCTTCATCAGGAATTCGATCAAAAATCATCTAGGCGATTACTTTCAAATTCATTTGCCAAGGCATTTTATCTCCGACAACATCATTTATTCCTTGCCTTAGAAAATTTTTCAAATTTCCCTTAGGAAATTCATCAACCTGGTGCCCATTTAAAATTTTCACCCTGAAGGCCGAAGCGAAGAATGGAAGGCCTTAAAATCAACTCCTCATCGATAATCTTCGATACCCAGAAGAAAATTTTCTCCAGAACGCGTGGAATCCATGGGTATCCAACGAACGGGTTCATTTAATTTTTGAATTTTTTTGAACCTTAGAAAAAATGATTTTCATCAAATTTAATCCATTTCTTCAATTCCAGGCGCATTTAGCTGGCTCTGACTTGGAGAAATAGTTTTAATTATCCTCGCGAAGCTGACATTCTCAACGTATCCACTGCCAATTTATCTGTGCTTCGAAAAATTCATCTCCTTCAAGTCTAGGCGTATTTTCCTCTAGAGAGGTGGAATTTGTTAACACTTAGAAAAATATTTAAATTCCATCAATATTGGGTATCAGGGGAGAATTTGCCTTAGAACATTTTCGTTCCTCCGTCTTCAGTCACTTTGCCTGTAAAGAATTTTTTTTTATCAACACTTAGCACTACTCCTTTTAACACCTTGGGCGCATTTCAATGGGTGGGCTTCCAATTTTTGCACTTAGAAAAATTTTATGCATCTCTTCTCAAGTAGGGCGCATTTAAGAGGGTCAACTTCCATTTTTGACACTTAAACTTTTTTCTTACCTTGAACACCCAGGGGCGCATTTCAGAGGTGACACTTCCAGTTTCCAACACTTAGACTTTTCTTCAACTCTCCACAGGTTAAGGCGCATATCCCACATCAAGCTTTCAATTTAACCCTTAGGAACCTTTAAGTTGACCCTGGGCGCATATAACATGGCCTACCTCCAGTTCAATCACTTAGGCGCATATGAGAGGGTCTCCATCCAGTTTCAACGCTTGGAGAGTTTGCACATCACCTTGGGCACATTCTACATGGTCAACTTTCAATTTTCTCTCTCAAGACTTTAGGCGCATTTGACTCAAGCATCTTCCACTTTGTGCCCTGGGCGCATTTTGAAGTGTGAGCCTCCAATTTTGGATACCTAGAAGACTTTTTTTTTTTTTTGAAACCTCTTCAAGCTTGGGCGCATTTCCCATGGCCTACTTCCGTTTTTGTCAATACTTGGAGAATTTTCAATTACCCTTTTTCCTAAGGCGCATTTTGGAGGTGCTACTTCCACTTTGGGTGCCTTAGAAAATTTTTGGTGCTTCCTCTTCTTCAAGGCGCATATGGGGGCTTGAGCTTCCAATTTATGAGACTTAGGCAAATTTCAAGGCTCCAAGCTCAAGGGCGCAAATGAGACCCTCTACGTCAAGTTTTGTACTTAGAATATTTTTCCATGCTTCTTCCTCCAAGTTTGGGGCGCATTAAGAAGGGTGAACATCTAGTTTCAACACCTCAGGCGCATTTCACCCATCCTCCTTCAAGGCGCATTTAGCACATGGACTTTCATTTTCACTTTGGCGCATATGAGAGGGTCAACATTCACCTTTTGCCATGGGCGCATTTTGACTAGGCAGCTTCTAATTTAAATGTCTTTGAAGAACTTTTAACCTTCTAGGCGCATTTAGCTGGCATAGCTTTTAATTTCATCACTTTAAGCCCAAAGGCGCATTTCACAGGAGGAGCTTTTAGTTTTGACACTTAGAAAATTTTCTGAAGCTCTTCTTCAAAGCTGGGCGCATCTGAGGGCTAAAGCTTTCATTTTTAAGAAGGGCGCATTAGAGGGGTTAAGCTTCCATTTTGGGGCGCACTTAATGCCATGAGCTTTTACCTTTTGCCATGGGCGCATATATCACAGTCAACCTTCATTTTTGGCTTTAGGCGCATTTGACTCAAGCAACTTCCAATTTTGTCAGTTGGGCGCATATGGCAGACAGAACTTTCAATTTTGACATGCCCAAGCTGAAGGGCGCATTTTGACCCATGGGCTCTCATTTTTCTTACTTAGGCAATTTCCAAGTCTTTAATGCTCAGGGGCGCATTTCATGTGAGGAGCATCCAGTTTTGGCTTAGGCGCCAATCACCATGCCAACTTTCAATTTTGAAGTGAGGCGCATTTTGGAGTAGGTACTTTCATTTTAATGCCTTAGAGAATTCACTCCTGCCAGGGGCGCATTTGAGGGTATCAACTTCAAATTTAAGTGCCTTAGTAAATTTCATCACCCCTTTCAAGGTTAGGCGCATTTTAAAGAGGGAACTTTCAATTTTTATTACTCCAAGTGACTAAGGCGCATTTCACCCCTCTTACTCTGAGTTTTGGTGCCTTAGAAGAATTTTCCAGCCTTGAAAACTTTTCAAACTTCCTCATTGCAAGCTAAGGCGCAAATTATACCATGAACTTCCAATTTGTGTGACTTAGGAAATTTCAAGACTCCTGCCAGCCTGAGGGCGCAAATGGAGGGGTCCTCTTCCATTTTTCAAACACTTCAGGAATTTTGATCCGTTTTTTGGCCTTTTAAAGCAAGCTTTGATGCTGGACCCGAAAAATTATCAGACTTGGTGGATTTCTTGCCCTTTGCCAAATTTAAGTTGATTTTCCTTGGTCAACCCTAATTTGCCCTGACTTTCTATTTTTAGAAAGTTCCTTAAATTTTGCGCCGTTGACTGAATCCTGACCTTGAAAAGCCTGATGTCCGCCCTGCTCTGAATTTCAACTGATTTGTGCCGTCAGTGCCTGATTCCTGTTTGCGCCTGCTATTTTTAGCAACCTGCTAAAAATAGAAATTTCTCCGAAAGTCTCCAAATTTCATGTGCTGATTGCTCAAAGCATGGTGGTCATCACTGGATGCTGCTTCTACGTGAATGTCGGGTCCCGCCCTTGATTTTAGGAAACCCTAACTGACCTGCTAAAAATAGCAACTGTTTGATTCTTCATTCTCTGTAACTCCGTTTGATTTGAAATTCGCGCCATAGGGTCTTCATCACATGTTTAACCTGTTTATACTGAGACTTGACTTTGACCTGCTATTTATAGCTGCTTCTGAAGTGACTTACTATTTATAGTAAGTGCCCGTTTCTGGGGCTTCCTTTGCTCCGTTTGCTTTGAAATTTGGACAGTGTGCCCGTTGTTGGTGAATTTGCCCGTCTATGCTGACGCCGAGATCAACTTTCTATTTATAGCCCTTGTCCAAAATGCCCTACTAAAAATAGCAGGTTCTCCGATTGCCTTCAAATTTTGCCAGCAGACTCCCTGAAGGATGTCGACCATGATGGATACCTCAGTTTTGAACATTTTGACTTCTGACTCCTCATTTTTAGCGCTGAAGCTCGAAACCCTAATTTTGTGCATGTTGCTCAGATGAGCTCCGTTTGACCTCGTTTCAGTTGCATGATGACCAGTTTGCAGTTCTGTAGTGCTGAGCTGCTGCCTTAGTGGTACCTGCTAAAAATAGAAAGTGGCCGAAAAAGTGGTCAACCGGCTATTGGATGATTTTGCATGTCACACTGCCCGAAAAATCTCGGAAAACCTAGAAAAACCCAGGAAAAATCTTCAACATGCAAGCACTGGCTAAAATAGTAAGTTCTTGAAAAGTGGTCAGTTCCATTTGCATGTTACATCGTTGCGAAGCTCTTGGAAAACCAGGAAAGAATATGTCGACATGCGCAGAAAAATCTTGCATGCAAACCCTAATATCGGCCTCTGAAGGTCGAGCACTGAAAGTTATCATCCTGCTTTGCATGTCATATCACTGCGAAGGTCTCAAAAAACCCAGAAAGAATCTCCAGGACATGCGTTGAAAAACTCTGCGTTTAAGCCACTGAAAATTGCCTCTGAAGGCGAACGCTAAAAATAGCAAGTTATGCTTCAGTTCAAATTTAACCTGTGAGTAGCCTGATTTGCTCTGGACGCAGTGTGACTGTCAGAATCTCAAAAATGTTGACAAATTGCCTGCAATTGCACACTTACTAAAAATAGTAAGTTGCCAGAATTCGATGAAATTTTTGTGGGAACCTGCCAGAAATGTGCTGACATTAATGTTAATCTTGGTTTTCAATTTACTCACCTCGTTCGACCACGAATTGGCTGGAAAGTTCAAAACCCTAATTTCTAGACTTAGCCAAAATTTCACGTTTAAACTCAATGACGGGCACAATCCCGGAAAGACAGACAGTAGAAAAGAGAGACAACGACAAAACGAACGAAAAGCAAAGCCAAAATTAGGGGGTCCCCATTTGTAATGGGGCGATGTGTGAAAAACGTCACAACAAGAACAATGAGCAGGCTTGGAATGATACTCACATATTTCAGGATAAGACTATTCCATGCCTAGCTGCTCTGATGCGCATGCCAATGCAGACTTTGGTTGAAGAGGGGGTGATTCAGGCAGGAGATTGATATGACTTTCTTTGCCGGTATTCTGCTGCATTCACGGGCCGAGGTTTCTTTGACACAATAAGGATGGAGTCTGCCAAGATTAGGAAGACTATGGGAAATATTCAAGAAGGAATTTTCAATACGTTGGAGGCGTTATTTACCAAAAGACTAACTCCCGAGGAGGTGGAAGTAGATGGATTGAAGGCAAATTGCAGCCATTCTTCTCTAAAATGAGAGTATTCACTTAGGTGGAATTTGAAAATATCTCCACATTCTCAGCCATTATTCAGAGCACGCAGGAATCCATTGAGACTTGGAGAAAATCTTGCATCCAACAGGAGCAGACGATTGCTATCCTCGAGTACCAGCTCAATCTTACTCCGGCTATTTTCGAACAAGAAGTTGATGCAGTGCTGGCCCGGTTCATTTCCTTTGCGGTCAGGGAGACGAACAATGGGAACAAGATCCTGGACGAGAATCTTCTGGAAGTGTTGTGACCTTTTCACACATCGCCCCATTGCAAATGGGGACCCCCTAATTTTTGCTTCATTCGGGTGTTTTGGCTTTGTTTTCCGGCCTGTCTCTCTCTATTTGTCCTTTTCGTTTGATGATGTACTTTCCATTTGACCTAGGTTTAAATTTTGGCCAAGTCTGGAGAGCTTTATGATGGATTAGGGTTTACAATCTTCAGACAACTTTGAGGTCAAATTGAGTTGGCTAATCAATTTCTGAGCTTAGCACTGCTGTTAGGATGCTTCAAGCAGGCTCCCACTGAACTTTCACTGAATTTTGACAATTTTCTATTTTTAGTAAGTGTCAATTTGGGGTTTGTTTTCTTGAGATTTTCAAATTCTGACAAATGCACTGCACTCTGAACACTGCAAGCTGCCTGCTTGCAAAATTTGACCTAAAACGGACAACGTGCTATTTTTAGCAGTTTTGCCTTCGAGGGCTACTTTTGGGGTTTACATGCGAGATTTCTCAGCGCATGTCTGCATAATCTTTCTGGGTTTTCCGAGAGCTTCGCAACGAGGTAACATGCAGGCGGAGCTGATCGCTTTTCCGGGACTTGCTATTTTTAGCCAGTGCTTGCATATTGATCATTTTTCTGGGTTTTTCAAGATCTCTCGGGCAGTGTGACATGCAAATTCATCCGGCGGCTGATGGGTCACCTTTTCAGACGTTTACTATTTTTAGCAGGTTCACTTCAGTAGCTGCCCAACACTTCAGAATCACAAACCCGATGACATGCAACAAAAACGGAGTTAAACGGAGGTCATTCCGGGCACATGCAGGATGAATTAGGGTTTCGAGCTTCAGGACCCAAAATGAGAGGTCAAATGCCAAAATTTCCAAAAATTGAGGTATCCCATCGTGATCAACATCTTTCAAGGAGTCTACTAGTAAAATTTGAAGGCAATCAGAGCACTTACTATTTATAGTAAGCCACTTCTGAAACTGGCTATCACTAGGAAGTCAACATCAGACACCAATGTGAATGGGCAAGTCTACCGATGAGGATCACGACATTCAAATTTCAAGTCAAACGGAGTTGTGGAAGTCATGAAACTAGGAAGTTACTATAAATAGTATGCCACCTCCAGAAACATGCTATATATAGCAGATCAACGCGAGGCATCAGTATGAACAAGTCAAATAAGTGATGAAGACCCCATGGTGCGAATTTCAAGTCAAATAGAGTTGCAGAGATTCAAAAAGAAAGCACTTACTATTTTTAGCAGGCCTGTGCAGAGGAATTAGGGTTTCCTAAAATCTAGGGCGAAGCACGATAGTCATGCAAAAGTAGCATCCAATCACGATCGACATCCTTCAGGCAATCAGCACACAAAATTTGAACGCATCCTGAGCAATTACTATTTTTAGCAAGTTGCTAAAAATAGCAGGTATAGATAGGCATCAGGCGCCAATAGTTCATCACTTCACGAGGTTCGAGATAAAGCAAAAATCAAGCCTTCTGGAGCCGGAAATCAGTTCAAAATGCAAAGTTTGAGAAATTTTCTAAAAATAGAAAGTTAGGGCAAGCCGGGGGCGACATGAATAAACCACTTCAAGTCGGGCGAAAGCCATGAAATCACTAAATCTGAGAAATTTTGAAGTCCAACATGTGAAATGCGCCCTAGCTACTTGGAGATGATAAAAAATGTTTCTAAGTCTGACAAAAGTGGATGTAGGCCATGGTAAATGCGCCCTTCAAATGTGAGAGGACTTGTAATTTTTTCTAAGTTATAAAACTTGAAGTCCACCCTCTCATATGCGCCCTGACTCACTCAGCTGGTCTTGAACATTTTCTAAGGCGTTTGAAATTTGAAGTAGGCATGATCTTGGGGAGAGACTTGGGAGTTTTCCAAGTGATAGAAATTTAAAATAAGCTCACCCCTTCATTTGCGCCGAAGGAGAAGAGAAGCTTGAGAAATTTTCTAAGTATGAAGAATTTGAAGTGGCCCCCCCTAAATGCGCCTAAAGTAAAGAGGAGAAATTGGAAAAATTTATAAGTGATTCAAATTTAAAGCTCATCCTCCTATATGCGCCTTGACTGGGAGGATGCCTTGGGAAATGCCTAAGGCAATGAAACTTGGAGTGGAGACCCTCATTTGCGCCTTGAGCTTGAAAGAGGAGAACTTAAAATTTTCTAAGGCAAGTGTTAGAAGGTGAAAGCTTGAGGGGCTGAATGCGCCTTAGCTAGAGAAGGGAGATTGGAAAAGTTTCTAAGGATGGAAAATAGGACCCCTCACTTGCGCCTTGACTAGGAGAAAGACTTTAAAAATCCTAAGGCGTTAGAACTTCAAGCTATTATCCTCATATGTGCCCAGCCTAGGGAGGGGCTATTCAAATGTTGTAAACTCAAAGCACACACCCTCATTTGCACCCAAAGGAGAAGTGGGACATGAAATTTCACTAAGGTGTTAAAACTTGAAGTAGCCCCCCTTTGATGCGCCTTGGCTGGAGAAAGCTGAGTAAGGAGTTGACTAAGTATGGGCAATTGAAAGTAAAACCTCCAGAATGCGCCCTTGGAAGGAGAAATTTCTTGAATGTTAAAAACTTGAAGCTCAGCCTAGCATATGCGCCCAGCTTGTAGAGTTGAATTAAAATTTTTCTAAGGCATGTAAAGTGAATGTTCACCCTTCTAAATGCGCCTCAACTTGAAGGGAGAGATGGGAGAAATATTCTAAGTCTGGGAAAATGAAAGTCTAGAGGTCCAAGTGCGCCCTTACAGGAACATGGCTAAGTATTGGAAATTGAAACTACAAGGGATCATATGCGCCCTAGTTACCTGAATAAGGATACTTGGAAATTTCTCTAAGTATTGTTAAATTGAAAGCTTGACCCTTCATTTGCGCCTTGAGGAGAGAGAAGGATACTTAAATTTCACTAAGGCATAGGAATGGAAGCTTGATGCCTCATATGCGCCTTTGACTAGAGGAAGGTTGAAGAATATCCTAAGGCGTGGGAATTTGAAGAAGGCACCCCCATTTGCGGCTTCACTTGGAGGTGTGGTGAAGATTTGACTAAGTACTTTGAAACTTGAAGTAGCCTGCATCAAATGCGCCCAAAGAAGAGGGACTTTGAAAAATCCTAAGGCGTTAGAACTTGAGGCTACTACCCTTGAGTGCGCCCAGCTTTGAAGGAAAAGGTTGGAAATATTCCAAAGGCATGAAAATTTCTAGGTGGTAGAAATTGGAAGGAGATCCCCTTGTATGCACCCAAAAAGATGAAGGAGTTTAAAATTATTCTAAGGCGTGATAAAATTGAAAACACAAGACTCTTAGTGCGCCACTGAGGAGAAAGTGATTAAAAGCTTCTAAGGCGTGTGAAATAAAAGCTTAGACCCCCAAGTGTGCCTAACATTGAGAGGGGAATATTAATATTGTTTAAGCTTGGAGAAGAGTTGAAAATTATTTTATGAAAAGCTGGAGAAGTCATTTGTGCCTGGCATGAAAAATCAAATGAAGATTTTTGTAAGATTGAAGGCACTTAAAATTTTCCTAAGGCGTTTGAAGTAAAATTAAATTTGCCCATGCTGGAGAAATTAAATAAAATGTGATTAAAATTATTTTCTAAAGTTTTAAAAAATTAAACGTCCCCCTTCAGTTTGGACACATGAAAATTTGAAATCGAGAGATATTTATCAAGGGGAAAATTTATTTTGGAAGGAAAATAATTACACCTTGTGATTTTTTTAAAAAATACTGGAGCTCACGATCGAAATATGGATTTTTCTAAGGCGCTGGTGAAGGAAATGAATAAAATTTTCTCAAGAGAAATAAAAAGGCGTTGAGATTAAATTTTAATAAAAAAAAAACACGCCATTATTTAAGGATGAGAAATTTTTATGCTGGAGTAATTTTAATTAATTTCTCAAAATTACTTCAGTCAACTGAAAATAACTGGCAGTCGAGGAGGGAAATTTTAAATTCAAACGAGGAAAGAATCTTCCAGAATAGCAAATTTCTATGACGACTCTATGACAGTTGAGAATATTCTCTCCCAAGTTAGAAATTTTCTAATTGTTGGGGAAATGAATTAATGGCAACTGCTAAATTGGGCACCTGCTTTTAGTTATAAAAACTCTGAGACTTTTCATTTTTCTTCACAAAATTGCAGAGTTGAAAATTGTGTTGAAGCTGAGAGTGATTGCTGAGTGAGTGAGAAATTTCTGAGTTGAGAAAATTATTTCTCTGAGTTGCTGAAGTTGAGAGTGCTCAAGTTGAGATTGTGCTAGAGTTGAAAGTGAGTGTTGAGAAGAAGGAAATTCCGAAGTAAGAGTTGGGCTTGTTTTTTCGAAGAGCTGGAAGTAATATTGCTGCAAGTTGCTGAAGCTTGAAGTTTTAATTTCAGTGTTATAATTCTCGAGGTTTGGAGTTGAAGTTTTAATGTTGAAGTTTTTTTATTTTTTGAAGCCAACTCCACTTGCCAGCCATCTCACGATAATTTTATTTTCTAAGTTAGAATTATAATGCTTGATATTTTATTTTGTAGATGGCTGAAAGTCGAAGAGGAGATGCTGCCGGAACAAGCAAGGATGCAGCTAGAGTTGGGAATGATGAAGC
This sequence comes from Sequoia sempervirens, assembly GCA_007258455.2. Lineage (NCBI taxonomy): Eukaryota > Viridiplantae > Streptophyta > Pinopsida > Cupressales > Cupressaceae > Sequoia > Sequoia sempervirens. The sequence goes on from VDFB02322783.1 coordinate 65,809, forward strand.
TGGCAAGGAGAATGCCTCCAGGCAGGTGATAATCAAACAGCTGAAGAAGTCATTCATCCCCCAATCAAAGTTCGTGTCAAATCTGGGTGGTTTGATTGATACCAATCTTGGTTCTTTCAACCTCGAAGCCTTCAAGAGAAGAATTTATGGGCAAGGTGGTGTTGTGACCTTTTCCATACATCGCCCCATTCAAATGGGGACCCCTAATTTTGCTCCATTCTGGTCATTTTGGCTTTGGTTTTTGTGTGTCTCTCTCTCTCCGTCTGTCTCTTTTCTATGGTCTGCTTCCTGGGGACGTTCCCGTCTGCAAGCTTAAACGTGAAATACTGACCAAGTCTAAAATTAGGGTTTGAGTCTTCTTGGTCAGTTTGAGGTCGAATAGGGTGAATAACTTGAAAATTGAGCTTAACGTTTGTGTTAGTATGTTTCCAGCAGACTTCCAGCCAATTTTCATCAGATTCCAAGGTACTTACTATTTTTAGTAAGTGCACAATTCAGGGCAATTCGTCAACATTTTCGAGATTCCGACAGTCACACCACACTCAGAGTATGTCATGCTGCTTGCGTGCAAAATTTGAGCGAAAACGAACAACTTACTATTTTTAGCAAATTCGTTCTTCCGGCTGTAATTTCGTGGCTCGGGATGCGTGAGTTTTCTGCCGTATGGCCGTTCCTTCCGGGAAGTTTTTCAAGACCGCTGATGATATAACATGCAAGACGAGACGACAACTTTCAGGATTTAGCCTTTCGAGGCTATTTTTAGGGTTTGCATGTCGAAGTTTCTTTTGCATGTCGGGTGATTCCTGATGGGTTTTTCGAGAGCTTCGCAATGGTGTGACATGCAAATGGAGATTCTCACCGCGAAGGAACTTGCTATTTTAGCGGTTCCCGCCCTCGTTTCACCATGATTTCTAGAATTCAAATTGCTTGAGACGTCACAATGTCGGTAAACGGAAGGCAAATGAGATCATTTAGATGCATGCAGCTTAATTAGGGTTTCCAACTCGGAGCCTAAAAAATAGGCATCAAAAGTCAAAATTTTTGAACCGGGTAAAACCACGGCTCCAGCGTTCTTCAGCTGGTTCTGCCGGTGAAATTTCAGTCTTGACTCCGGAGACTTACTATTTATAGTAAGTCAATTTGGAAATTAATAAAAATAGTAAATCAGCATGCATCGTTGTCCACAAGTCACGGGTGAGGAGCCTCATCAAAATTTCAACTCGATCGGAGCATGGGAGCTATCAGAAACATGAGGTTACTATTTATAGTAAACCACCTTCAGAAGCGGGCTAAAAATAGCAGGTCAGCTAAAAACGGCAGTGTTGACAGGTCAATGAAGCTATGAGGATGCTACGTTCAAAATTTCAAGTTGATCTGAGTTTCAGAAGTGCAAAAATGAGAAGGCTTACTATAAATAGCAGGGCACGTAAGCTGGCGAAAGATGATGAAAATTTGTCTAAGTCTGGAACTTCATCCAGTATGCAAAAGGAAATGCGCCCAGCTAGTAAGGAGGCATAAAAAATTCTAAGTATGGAGTTTCATCCTTCACCAGAGGTAAAATGCGCCCAAAGCTGGAGTGGTCAAAGAAAAGTCAACATGTTACATCCTCCACACATGCCAAAATGCGCCCTCAAGGAAAAGCTGGACCTCAAAATTTTTCTAAGTAAGAAGTTTATCCTCCTACATGGGCAAAATGCGCCCAAACTAGTGCATGTGAGGACAAAAATAAGGAAGCTGAAAAGTCACCAGCTAAGGCGTTGAAATCTTCATCCTCCACACCATGCGAAATGCGCCCAAAGCAAGGAGGGAGTCAACAAAGTCAAAGATTTCCATCCTCCTTGCATGCTCAAATGCGCCCAAAATGGGCCATGTAAAGACAAAAGAAGGAGGGAATATTCCAAGAGGTGGCGTTGCATGTGTTTCATCCCTCATAGGCTCCAAAATGCGCCCTTGTTTTAAACTTCATCCTCCACCTACATCAAAATGCGCCCATGCAGGAACAAGTTGGAGTGGGTCAACAAGTCAAAGTCTTTTTGTCCTCCTCACCCCTCCAAATGCGCCCAAGTTGAGATGTAAAAAGTGACTAAAGGTGGTAAGTAGGGTGAAAGATATTCCAAAGCATGGTAAAAGGTGAAATGTGGCTAGGCGTTATCTCTCATCACATGCAAAATGCGCCTAAGGGGTAGGTGGTATTAAAGAATTTTTCTAAGGCGTTTTTTCTTCTTCAAGCCCCAATATGCGCCTAAGGTGGTGGGTGATGTTGGAGAATTTTTCCTAAGGCGTGGCCAAGGTGATATGTGTGAGATAATATGCTAGACGTGATTTCAAATTTCTCTAAGTGGTTTGCGCTCAAGGTGAAGTGTGCTGGAAAATATTGCAAGGTGGTGGATGTGTTACCTAGGCGTTGAAATTGCCAGACACACAAAAAAATAAAATTAGGTGTGATGCGCCTTCAAGAAAATTTTCTAAGCAAGTTGAAATAAAAAATTCTTCACCACAGGAAGTTGATGAAATTTTCTCACCACTGGCAAGATGGATTGAAAATGAATGAAATTTTCTAAGGCAAATTTCAAAAAAAAAAAATGACTAAGTGATTCAAGTTTTCTAAGGCACAAATATTTTCTCCCTTGGAGAAAAATGCCTAAGTCTGGAGAGGTGGTGAAGTGTTAGAAAATCTTTCAAAGGTGATGAGTTGCCACAGGTGAAGTCAGTGACTGCCAGCTTCACGAGGTTAATAAAAATTTTCCAAGTCAGAGCAAAATTCTCAGAGGGGATCAAAGAACGAGAATAAATTTGTGAAAATATTTTCCAAGGTTCAAAATTCCAGAAAATTAAATGAACCCGTTCGTTGGGTACCCATGGGTTCGATGCGTTCTGGAGAAAATTTTCTTCTGGGTATCGAAGATTATCGATGAGGAGTTGATTTTAAGGTCTTCCACAGCTTGCCGAGGATTGGGATGAAGATTTTAAGTGGGTACCAGGTTGATGAATTTTCCTAAGGGAAAGTTTAAAAATTTTCTAAGGCAAAAATGAAGAAAACGATTTTTCAAGGTGAAATCCTCCGCATGATGAATTTGAAAGAACTGCCTAGGTGAATTTTGCTCAAATTCCTCCGTGAAGATAGTTTACTTGGCTTTAAATGAATAAAATCGAGGTTATCGTGAGCTCCGAGAGGTGAAATGAATTTCCCAAAGATGAAGTTTATCTAAGGCATGAACTTGAACACAAAGTTGGCGATGAACGCTTGGAGATCAAAGCATGAAAATCAGGTAAGTGAGTTAAGTTTATATCATGAAGTATTCTAATACACTCTCCTTGCTTGTTTTGCAGGAGAAATGTTGAGGCCAAAGCACGCATGACTTGAAGTGGAAGCACGATGAAGATGAGTTTCAATCTCGAAGGAGGAAAATTTGCAAGAAAATGGCTAAGTGTTAGGACTTAGCATAACTCAAGTAACGAAGATGAAGACCCTCAAGTGGAAGAAATCAAAGAACAACGCCAAGGAAGAAGATCGAGAACAGTGTGAACGCGTCTACAAACGGAATCTTCTAGAAGGATGATGGTGGACATTATGGCGCATTTATTACCCCACTCTCCTCTGTGGCGGTTTTTAGGGCAATATTATTTAGGGCTGAGGTGGCACGATTCTGGCCACTCTATTGATTGTAACCCTAGCCGTCTTTTGGGACTTGGCTAGCTATATAAAGGGGGAGTCCCCCTCATTTGTCATTAGAATTAGATTAGACATTGGAGTAGTAGACATTGAGAGAGTATTAGTATTAGAGTTAGTAGTGTAGCATTGTAGAGCATTTTTGCATAATTTGGAGAAGAGAGAAAGTTTTCCCTTTGAAAACTTTTGAGGAGATTGTTGTGTAACACATTTTATGATAATAGATCTTTTCATTGATGATGGAATTCGTCTTGTCATGAAATGCTAGCAAGGTTTCTTCTTCCTTTCGTATCCAAGTAGCTTAAATTCATGCAAGTAGCTTATTTTGGTGTGTGGTGTTTTATTGAGATAGCTTCGCTTTATTCCATACCACTAGCGGCTTGTTGATGATAAGTTCGCCTTGTGTGGTCAACTGGACATTACCTTGAGTTTAACTTCAGTTGTGGTTTATATGCTTATATGCGTCGTTGTGATGGTGTATGCATGTTAAGTCATAACTTGAACATCCTTTGCTATTTCCCTTGAAGATTGCACCGATTTTGCCGAGGCTGTCCGACGGAGGCTAGGTGAAATCTGGTTGAAGTCTATTGAAACGAAGCTCCACATATCCTGCATTTAGAATAGAACATAAACTTCTTAGGCCCTACCCCTTTTAAATTCAGTTCATTTCCGGTTAGAATTAGGAAACTTGCGCTCACCTGCCAAATCATTTGAATTACACGAAAGCCCTTTGTCTGCTGTTTGTTGTTAGCCGTCGAACAATTGTGTAAGTCCCCTTGAAAATACCAGCAATATCACATCAAGCCAAACTGAGCCTATTCGCACTTAAGGAACCTTGGAGTTGAAAGCATGATCTTACTCGCAATCTTAGCATGTTGAATACTTTGTTCAAGAGAGGATAGAGCGTCCGTTGGGAGACTTTATTCTGTGTTGGTGCGGTCTCAAAAACCACGTCAACAGGTGGTTATCCTCCATCAGTGACTTCGCACAATATTGTGAGGAGCGGATTGTATGCAGCTGCTGGTTTTCCACCAGCAGTCTGATGTTCAGAGTTGATAATGGAATGTGCAAACTACTACAGTTCAGACCACTGAACAATTGTTTCTCTAGATGGCATGTTGCTAGCCAACTTCGCACCTGAGGCCATTGGAGAAGCGTTTGGGATTCCAGCAATGGAAAAAATGTTGTACAAGTCCAAGGAGAGGGCTGACAAAATGTATGCTTCGTCCTTTAATAAGTGTGCTAAGAGGATCAACACAACATGGATGAGGAAGCCAAAGCCTCCTGGCGCCAAGCTACCAAAGTAGATCATTTCAAAGGAGCTGAAGCAAGAATACTGTGATTTGATCATGATGCTCAGCTGGGTGAATGGTAGCCCACAGGCATATGCTTTCGAGCCTTGGATGTTCTTCTACATCAGCGTGGTGCTGGAGGGAAAAGAATGTGGATTGGGCGCAGATGATCAGCGACAACATTGATGAACAATTCAGAAACCTGAGGAGAACAAAAACATTTTACATGAGCTCGTATGTTATTTATATGCTAGCTCAAATGATGAAGTATAAGGGGCTGACGTACCAGGAGCCGATTGGGTGTGGTTCTGGTCAATTCAAAATTCATGAAGCTTGCAGGCAGTTACATCTAATGAGTACCTCCCACTTCAAAAGAGTGAATGATGCCTTCACTATACATATCACAAGGACTCTTCAATGAAGAACGCAGCAGAGGATATCCAAGGAAGCACAAGAGCTGATTGAAGAGTACGGGTTTTGGTTTACCCAATTCCCAAAGTTCACCTATATAAGGCTGTAGGGGTTCCATTCCTATACCTACCGATTGCCAAGATACCCCACAGATAGAATGGTGATGCTTGAAGTGTCTAGGTAACTCATGGCCTATGAAAAAATCATAAGGAAGAGAAAGAAAGGAGGATTGCACTTTCCTATTGTTATGGGAAATTCGCTTGAGGAGTGCCCTTCTTTGTAGGAAGCCAAGGAAGCAGAGGATGAATTGCAATTTTATTACCTCACTCTCCACACCAGCCGGCAGGATTTTGATCCTCAGAGGAAGATTGGAATTGTACAAGGTGAAGAATATAGGCATAAGGCTAATTTGGAAGATTTCTGGGCAAATGCAGGAGATGAAGTTGAAATCAAAAAGACGATGTTCTCCAGATTGCCTCTGAAATTGATTAGAGAGTGTGAGGTTGTCTAGGTTCCAGATCAAGTAGATGAAGATGTAAGGCTTACTCACCCGGATTATGAATCAATAAAGGATACACCAATCCCGCCACCTGATTGGGCAAAGTCAGAAATCACAGACTTAGACACTTTGTCTATGCCTGTCTTAACTTTCACAAGGAGCTGGGTGGATGGGCATGTTCACAGGCTAAAGAGAAGATCAATTTCCCTCTCATACAATCTCATGGGCGATCGAAGGCCACCAATGTCAGTAAAGAAGAGGAAACAAATCGCCCAGGCTGCGGAGCCACAACAGGAGGAAGAACTAATTCAGCCTAAGCCTCAGAGGACAGAGGAGGCATTGCCTACATAGTTGTTGGCTCAATCCTCCAGCGTACATGAAGTTTCAATGTTTGCAAATCAAAGGGTTAGAGAGAATGAAGAGCAAGAAATTGGAGAAGTCAACCAACCATTGTCCAGGGAGCCTGATAGTCAGAGTGCCAATGATCCTAAGAGTGCCAACCAGCCGGATGAAGGTGAAGAAATGGAAACAGACATTCGCTTGGATCGTGCACTCGAGGCAGCCTTTGAGGATGAAGACCTTGTGGAACCTGAAGTTCGAGGTCTTGAAGAGGATAGTCAACGTATGGAAATGGATGAGCCTCAGCCAAATGTTGCTGAAGAGGAAGTTCATGGAGTAGAAGCAACAGAGGAGCAGCCGCTTATGATCTATAACGCTCAGCAGAATATCCCAAATTGGCTCACAAGCGCCATAAGGAGAAATCAAGAAGACGACATTGACCCAGTAATTGAGATAGAAGAGCTCCTGAATAGGATAAGCAAGTCACCCAAGAGGAAGAGAGCCAGGAAGTACTCCAGGATGGAAACAAATGAAGCCAGTTCTTGCACTCTCCATGTTGCGGTTTCGAGGGAAGAGTGTGATCTAGGTGATGTGATGCCTGAGAATTACACAGTCACTACAATTGAATTAGGGCGTCCCATTGGAACACAAGTTATTGAGGAGGCTGAAAACTCCTTCTAGGCGCTGAAAGATAGGCTGCAACGAAAAGAAGGAAAGTACAAGAAATTGAAAAAAGAACATAAGGCATTAGTTGGGTATGTGCAGCATCTAGCACAACCATGTGCTCAGGAGAACCCAACAGTGGAACTTCCAGCTGAGCTTCCACGAGAGTCGATCAACGGGCTCGAAGAGATGAAGAGGGCCATTCAGAAGGGGGATAAGTGGATTGGCAGTGTTCGTGTTAAGGCTGAGAGATTCATTGTAGATCTTGTCTCCTCTTTCCAGCATGCTTCCAGTATCCGCTCTCGTTTGGAGAGCATTGAGCAGGCTTGGAATGACACATATATTTCAGGATAAGACCATTCCACACATGGCTGCTTTGATGCGCATACCAATGCAGACTTTGGTTGATGAGGGGGTGATTCAAGTAGGGGATAAATATGATTTTCCTGGCTGGTATTCTGCTGCATTCACCTGCATATGTTTCTTCGACACAGCCAAGACGGAGTCGGCCAAGATCAATAAGGCCATGGGAAATATTCATGAAGGCATCCTCAATACACTGGAGGCGTTATTCACCAGAAGGCTAACTCCCGAGGAGATGGAAGTAAGTGGATTGAAGGGAAGATTGCAGCCATTCTTCTCAGAGAGGAGGGTATTTGCTCAGATAGACTTTGAAAATATCTCCACATTCTCAGCCATTATGCAGAGCACACAGGAATCCATTGAAACTTGGAGGAATTATTCTTAAGTGTGAAGTCCTTCAGCAATGACCCAGAAGATGTTCTCCAGCATGCTTCGCACAACTCAAGATGCAGTGACAGGAAGGAGAAAATCATCGTCGAGCAGGAGAAAGAGGTTGCAGGCTTGAAGTTAGATCGAGAACGTGCCTACCATATCCATTCAAGGAGTTGAAGCAGTGTTGACCAAACTTAGGCCATTTGCAGTCGGAGAAAGAACAATGTGAACGCATTTCCAGACAAGAGCCTTCTAGAAGATGGTGGACATTAATTACTTATTTATTACCCCTCTTCTTGGTGGCGGTTTTTAGGGTTACGGCTTATGTGGCTTAATCTGAGCCCTTCATTGTAATTCAATCTGGACTGTCCATTGGATTTAGCCAGCTATACAAGGGGCATCCCCCCTCATTTTTAATTACTTTGTAAGAAATTGTTGTGAACACTCTCTCAATAAAAATAGTTTTCATTGATGATGATCTCGTCTTTTGTTGTGAGCAGCTAGCGAGGTTTCTTTGTCCTTCTACTTCAAGTAGAGTAACTTTTATTTTCATGCAATTAGATGCTAGTTGTGGAATGTGGTGTTTGATTCGAGCAAGCTTCGTCTATCCATACCACTAGTGTGTTCGCTGATGGTGAATTTGCCTTTGTGTGGTCAACTGGAACATTGCGAACTTAACTTCGTTTGTGATTCACATGTTGGTATGTGTCGTTGTGACGGTGTCTTCGTGTTGAATTATGATCTAAATATCTTTGGTTACTCCTCTGAAGATTGCATCGGTTTTGTGGAGGCTGTCCGAAGCGAGGTAAAGCAAAGCTCGGTTGAAGTCTGTGAGAATTGATCGCCATGTCCCACGCCTCATAGTAGATTGGAACTTTCTAAACCCTGCACCCATTTTAATTCAGTACTTTTTGGTTAGTTTAGGAAGCAAGAGCTTTATAGACAAAACCTTTCGAGCATTTAAATTCCTTTCTCCGCTGTTGAACAATTTTGTAAGTCCCCTTGAAATACTAGAAAATCACATCGAGCCAACTGAGACTATCCACTGCATGAAGGAACCTTGGAGTTGAATGCATGATCTTTCTAGCAATCTTAGCATGCAGGAGATTTTGTTCAAGAGAAGATAGAGTCGCCGTTGGTAACTTTATTCTATGTTGGTGCAGTCACAAAAAACACATCAACATGAATGATTTGAAAGATGGCACGATTTGAAACCAAAACGTGTTGAGAAAGAAATGAAAGACCAATGCAACATGAAGAATGATGTATTTGAATGAATGTCAAAAACGCGTTGAGGAAGAGAGAAAATAATGGATAACTAACAAGAAATCCAAACGCCAAAACATATTTATAGACCAAACGAGAAATACAAACTTAAAACAAAAGCGATGAAAGAAGAAACAAAAACCACGTACCTAGGACAAGCACGAAAAACCTAGCTCAAAAAAGCTTTGAGATCCTCTAAAATGCGAGTTTGTAGATGCATAAGAGTTCCCAGCTCGATGAAGAATGGGAGAGAGGTGATGAGAATGAAAAGGAAACAACCTAAAATCACTTTTAAGTGATTTGTAAGTGAAAAAATAGAATTCAAGTCGTGCAATTAATTAAGGCATGAAAAGTGGAGAAACTAGTGAAAAGTGCAGAACACTTAAAAATCACCGCTCAACTCTAAAAATGGCTAAGTATGAAGACTTGGTGTAAGGGCACTAAAAATCAGCACCCTTGCACCAAGTTGACTTTTCACTTAAGTGCATAGGCGCTGAAAAACCCTGCCCCTGCACTTTTGACACTTAGAAATTTTTTTGAAAATGTAAGAGTGCTTTTTTTTTCTAGAGCTTTTACACTTTTCACAATTTCACTAAGTATAAACAATGAGAGTTCGCAAAGATACTCGTTTTGAAGATCTTTGCGGGACGAACACAGAAGGAAGCTCAAACGGGATATTTGAGACTTAGGAACACACTTCGAGGTGGATTGAAAATTACATCGTTTTGCGTGCTTGAACATCACGAACCTATGAAATGGGAAAGTTTCGTAGGGGCTTATCCATGGAATGAGCGCTGCTAGATTCCGGGATAACAAAATCGCCCTTCCTAGAGGGCCATACCTTTTTGGAGGCTGCATTGGGATTTGTGCAAAAAAATACCAGCTCTTCATTGAGGTTTTGTCATTAGAATTGGGGTGCCACCATTGCTAGGATCATTTGCTTCAGTTTCAGGTCATTTGGGGTAGTCTTGTGGTTTTAATGAGCATTTTAGTGTTTTGCATTGTTGCTGGTCTGCATTTTAGTTAGCTGGTTTTTCATATCAGACTTGTAGAAGTTCAGATTTTGGGTTGCATTTTCAGTGTTGCTGAGTCTTTGATGTTGGAGAAACAATCTTATAGTTGTTGCATTGATTTGACAATTGTAATACTTTGTAATTTGCAGATTGTTGCATTGTAAGGATGCAAATAGTAGTACTATTTCAGTCATTTTAATTCTTCAATTACTTAGTTTTCTTTAAGCAGCAAACATTAACAATCTTTGGACGGTTTACCGCCAGAGAAGGAGAATGAACCAACACTCTTAAGCTCTTGGATGGTTTACTGCCAAGATGGGGAATAAACAATTGTTATTTCATTGTAATAGCTCCTACTAAATAAGTGGTTGAGCCTTCTTTCTTTCAGTTACTCTTTCACTCCTGCTGAATAAGTGGTTGAGCTTTCATTTCAGCTTTGTACTTCATTGAACACTAATGATCCCCATCACCATATGATAGCACCTCACCCACCTCAGGTCTTGAGTGCACATTCTTGGTGTTGGGTTACTTTCCAGCATTGTAATCTTTTAGTTGTTACTGACGATCCTCGGCACCATATGACAACACCTTTCCATCTTGGGATTGAGTGTGCATTCTTGGCGTAGAGTTACTTTCAAGCAGTTGGTTTTGGATTGAGCCAACCTTAATGGGTGCCTGTTGTTCTGGATTGTTCATTGAAAAATTTGAAAAAAATTGATTGGCTTATTACAATGACAAAAATATCGATAGATGAAACAAACAATGAAGTATAATTTCAAGATAGCTTGTTGGGGCTTCTCATTTGCAAAAAACTAAATGTTCAAAAATTGCATATCGAAGGGGACTCATTAATCACCATTAAAGCCCTTCATAAATGTTGAATGCTTAATTGAGAACTTAACAACTTTTTATTTCAATGTTGGGAGATGATGGATACATTCAATGAGTTCAAACTTGGCCATGTATTCCAAGAAGTGAATGGAGTGGTTGATAGATTGGCCAAAATGGCAATTAAAATGGCAAGGGATTATCATTTCGTTGGCTCTCTTGGCATGTGGCAAGATATCACCCCTGATCTTCCGTCCTACCCCTCTCGCTTGACCTAAATGAATTCAATTATGCTATGGGGGAGCTGCGACGCTTGGCTTGATCCTTGTTAGGAATGGTACTATAGAACTTGTGTAAGATGGATGGAGTAATAATGATTTTGCACCCTTGGTTTCTAGATGGAAGAATTATAATCACACTCATTCTAGATTGGATTAGAGACATTTCAAGAAGGATGGATATGATGATTTATCTCAAAGAAAAAAAGCATCAAATTACCTTCAAGGGTGGTGTCAGATTTTTCTTCTATGTTTTTTGGTTGCTCTCTTGAACATTGAGGAATCCAAAGAGATCATTCAAGTGGTAGCTGATTTAATCATCAATCCTTGATGGTTGGGTTTTCTCCTTGAAAACGGGAAATGGCCTTTGACCAATGCTTATTTTATTGGCCCGTGGGTGCCTTTCATCATCAAGGCAGTGAGAGAAGATGAAAATGCTTGCCATCACAAAGTCAACTAGGGTATTGATTTCCTAAAGGCGGTATTATATGTTTCCTCTTTGTAGCAGTATCAGAAAGTAAATTGGGGTATTCATTGGTCCTTTGCTTTGATGTCTAATATCTGAGATTCCCAAGGTGGTGAAGATGCGAAGGTGGCTACTACATTTTAGGGTTAGAGTTAATAAAGGATAGATAAATTCTATATATTTAAATACTAGTTTTTTGTTATAAGCTTTGTAATTGGTATAAACATCGATGTTAATACACTAGCCCTCATTTGGAGCTTCCTAAACAATGTTTTTGAATCTTGATATTAATATACAAGGGTATGGCTCCCTAAAGCTAGATTCACTAATAAAAAATGATAATCAAAATCTATAAATCTATAAATAAGTTAATAAGCTTATATATAGATATGATATATTTATTTTAATATTCTGTTAATTGTCTATGTATTAAATAGGAAATATTAATTGTAAATCCTCAGCATGCGCTCCTCTTTTAGAAGATTGTTTAGATATATTAAATAGGTACAGTCTGAGTTTAAAATGGTCCTATTGGTACCTAATTGTTGACGTGGTTTTTGAGACCGCACCAACACAGAACAAAGTCGCCCAACGGACGCTCTATTCTCTCTTGATCAAAGTATTCCGCACGCTAAGATTGCCAGAAAGTTCGTGCGTTCAACTCCAAGGTTCCTTTAGTGCGAATAGGCTCAGTTTGGCTTGATGTGATATTGCTGGTATGTCAAGGGGACTTACGTAGTTGTTCAGATTTCTCACAGTCAGCAGTTGATATGTAATTTGAAGGGGATTCTTACGTGTATGATTTGGCAATGTGTATTCTTTTCTAAAACTAACAAGAAGTATGCTGAAAGTAAAAGGGAAAGGGCCTAAGAAATTTGTACTCTATTTTAAATGCAGGGTATATGGGGCTTCGTTTCAATAGACTTCAACCAGATTTCACCTAGCCTCCGTCGGACAGCTTCAGCAAAATTGGTGCAATCTTCAAAGGGGATAGCGAAAGGTATTCAAGTTACAGTTTAACATACGTACACCATCAGAACAACGCATATAAGTATGTAAGCCATAACCGAAGTCAAGCACAAGATAATGTCCAGTTGACCACGCAAGGCAGACTTATCATCAACAAGCCGCTAGTGGTATGGAATAAAATGAAGCTATCTCAATGAAACACCACACACCAAAGTAAGCTACTTGCATGAATTTAATCTACTTGGATACGAAAGGAAGAAGAAACCTTGCTAGCATTTCATGACAAGACAAATTCCATCATCAATGAAAAGATCTATTATCACAAAATGTGTTACACAACAGTCTCTTCAAAAGTTTTCAAAGGGAAAACTTTCTCTCTTCTCCAAATTATGCAAAATGCTCTACAATCTAGCTCTAACTCTATCTCAATTCTAGCTCTGATCTAATCTCTGATCTCTAATTCTAATCTGATGCCTTACAAATGAGGGGGACTCCCCCTTTTATAGCTAGCCAAGTCCCAAAAGACGGCTAGGGTTACAATTAATAGAGTGGCCAGAATCGTGCCACCTCAGTCCTAACCCTAAAAACTCCCAGAATAGGGAGTGGTACATTAAATGAATCAAAGATTCCCACTCACTCCCAAAAATAGCAAATGCAATAAATGATCCATATTCAATCTTCTAGAAGCTCCTCGTCCAATAGTGTGTTCCCATTTGCCTTCTCTCTGATTGCCAACTCAACAAATCTGCTAAGTACGGCCTCAACCTCCTGAGCTGAAATCGGTGGAACACAATCCAACTGAAACTCTAACACCGTGATCAATGCTTCGTGCCTTGTACAAGATTTTCTCCAAGCAGCAACGAAGTCCTGCGTGTTCTGATCAAAGTGGAGAATGTAGCAGTATTCTCAAAGTCATCCTGTACAAAGGTCTTAACATCTGCGAAGAAGGGAACCAGCAAACCCCTCAAATTATCAAAACTTATCTCTTCTCTGACTCAGCCTAGCTTAAGATGGCCTCGAAGGTGTTCTGAACTCCATCTATAATATTGGCTATAGCCTTGTGAATTCCGGCTGAATCCGCCTGCGTGACGTACAGCTTTCACTCGTGATAGCCGGTAAGAATACCACCGAGAAATCATATCGGGTCATTCACCAATGACACCTCCATCAATCAGCAACCGCGAATGGCATTACGCCTCACTCAAGACTGATCACCTTACTCGATAGATGGAAGCACGCCTCTAAAGATGATCCACCGTGATCCATCCGTATGTCAAAATAGTAGAGGCCTCGCTGAAAAGCAAAGTTATAAGCCCCTCCATGAATTTCTCTCTGCTCCCTGCATTTTAACCCTCGCGGATCTGATGAGCTCTGCCATCTCTTACCCTACAAGCCGCTGGATCGACTCTCTAGGAATATCTGCTGGAGGCTCTATCACCGGTACATCCTGCCCTCGAGAACGAGACAACTGCTGAACATATCCAATTAATGCCTTGTGTTCTCGTTTCAACTTCTTGTATTTTCCTTCTTTCTTGAACAATCTATCCTTAAGGGCAAGGAAGGAGTTATCACACCTCAACAATCTGAGCACCAGTAGGGCGTACCAAATCAAGAGTGGTGACCACATAGTTTTCAGGAGCTGCTTCATTCCGGTCACACTCGACTCGTGGGACAGCAACGTGAAGGGTGCGAGAGCCATCCTCATCCGTGGAGATCTTCGAAAATTTTCTTGCCTTCTTCGGCGGAGGAGCACTGATCCGGTTCAAAAACTCTTCCATCTCAACCGCTGGATCAATTTCCTCGCTCGGGCTTCTTCGCATTCTGTCTCTAAGCCAATCAGGCACCTCGTATAGTATATCGAAAGGCCGTTGCTCCTGTGCCTCGACTTCTCTAACCTGTTCCACTTCTTCCTCATTCTGGCGAGGCCCATCGCCCTCAAGTGGTCGTAGCGTCACCGACACTATATCATCGCCGCCATCATTCATGGTCAGCCTATCTCCTCGCTGAAATTGAGAGGGTCAAGAATTGTCCCTTCATCATCTCACGATCGATTCCCAATGTACATTGGCACTCGCCAATTGACTCCTGAGGTCAATATCATCCTCCAGACTGTACTGATTCAATGTAACCCTCTGATCAGCAAATAAAGACACCTCCTGTATGCTTGGAGAACGTGTCTCCAAAGGTACTGCCACCGTGACTCGTGGAGGCTCTGGCTGAACTAATTCTTTCTTTCTGGACTCTGGTCCTCTTGTGATCTGTTTCTTCCTTCCTGTGGTGGGCGTCCTGTGATCTCCCATCAAGTTGTAGGTCAAGGCAATTGACCTACCTTTCAATCTGCTCACTCGCCTATCGACCCATGCCCTGGTGAATGTCATAACCGGGATAGAGAGAGTATCAAGGTCGGCAACCTCGGGCTCTGACCAATCAATAGGCGGAAGTGGAGTGTCCCGAACGGCTGCATAGTCTGGATGAACAACATCCATGTCCTCATTGACCTGGTCCGGAACCGGAACTACCTCACACTCCCTGATCAGAGTAATCGGCAACCTAGAGAACATCCTCTTTCTCACTTCAATCTCATCAATTGCATCAGCCCAATAATCCTCAATGGTGGCCTTGTGTTTGAATTCCTCCGACAACACCCAGTTGATGTTATGGTGCGGGTCATAGTGTTGTCTACTTGTGTGATATGAGAAATGATAGAATTGAAGCTCACTTTCAGCTTCTCTACATGCCTGTATCGAAGGACAAACCTCGTCCGAGTTGCCCATCACAACTGGAAACTCTATCCCTCCTTTCTTCTTTTTCTTCTGGATTTTGTCAAAAGCCAGCAACTGTCTAGCTATCTCTAGCATTATTATCTTATCGGTTGGGTACTTAGGCAGCCTATAAGGGTATGAAGAAAATCCTTGCAGCCTAATGTATGAAAATCTTGGAAATTGTATAAACCAGCACCCATACCTTTCAATTAGCTCCTGGGCATTTCTAGAGATTCTGCACTGTAACCTCTCCTGAAGCAGCCTCGTGATGTACATGGTGAATGAATCGCTGACACGCTTGTAATGGGTTGTGCTCGAAAGGTGCAACTGTGTACACGCCTCATGAATTTTGAATTGGTGAGAGCCACAACCAATGGGTTCCTTGTAAGAAATCCCTCTGTACCTCGTCATCCGTGCCAACATATAAATTAGATAGGAACTCATGTAAAACGTTTTAGTCCTCCGCAAGCTCAGGAGCTGCTCATGTATATTGTCGCTGATCATCTCAGCCCAATTGACATAATCCTTGCCCTCCAACACCAAGTTGATGTAATAAAACATCCATGGCTCAAAAATGTAAGACTGTGGGCATCCACCAACCCTGCTCAGCAACATGATGAGATCACAATATTCCTGCTTCAGGTCCTCTGCTATGATCTGTTTCGGCAACTTCGTTCTTGAAGGCTTCGGAGTGCTCATCCAGTGAGTGTTAATTGTATCCATGCACCGCTCAAAAGCAGAAGCATACATCCGCTCAGCTCGCTCCCTGGACTTGTAAATCATGTCGCAATCGATCCAAAGTTTCACCTCACAATGGCCGGAGTAAGATTGGAAAGCACTTGGCCATCTGGTGTCGTGATCGACCGGTGTTCCTTCTCGTAGCAGTTGGCGCACTCCATTATCAGCTCCGAACACTGTATAGCTGGCGGGAAACCAGCAGCTGCATATATAACCTGCACTGGACGCATTGTCCGGGTGACCAAGCCCATGACTTCAATCCCAAATGTACTTATTCTTAATGTTTCAGTTGACAGTATTCAAAGTTCGTGGTCCGGCCAACTTGCCCAACTTTGAAATGAACTTTGACTCCGGCATGAACGTTTTGCTCAGCTTCTTGATCGTAGCCTGTCTGGAGGCACCATTGTCCTTTCCGGTTGTCCTCGCTTCAGCCATCTGCAACATAACAAACGTTTCATCAGCAATCAGATTTAATAAAATAAGGCAGGATATAGGGGCTGCAGTTGAATTCTAGAAGCTGCAATATCTTTCGTGTTTGCAAACCTCAGCTTCTTCTCTTGAATAAATTCGAATTCCAACACTTAGAATAGATTTCTAAGTGAACCTTGAGGACTTCACTCCACAACCAGCAATCAGCAAATTGAACTTCTTGACTTTGCACTTCAAACCAGCAATCAGCAATTTTAATTTCTATGTCTTTGTATCGGTAATCAGCAATCTTGCAAGTCCGTACTTTTAAAGTTATCAATGTTTCAATTCAATACAAGGCGTCCTTTTCAAATGGCAATTTCGACCAAACTTAATCAAATCAGACTTCAACTTCAACACTAGTAAGGACGTACTTTTCAAGCTCTCAGCAATGGCGTACCTTCTTTAACTGTAATTTTGATCAACTCTCAAGCGCGCCTCTTCAGCAAGCTCAATTCCTCAGCAAAATTCGAACTTCTTCAAGCTCAGTCAGACTTAGCAACATTCAGATTTTAAACTCTCCAAGCAACAGTTCACTGCAATGCCTCACTCTCAGAGCAAATTCGCCTTCTCCAGTTGTGAAAATGAGTGGGGAACTTCTCCATTTTATAGCTAAAATTCAAATTCTAGAAGACGTTATTTTTAGCCAGTGCCATTAAACTCCACTACTCCACTTCAAGAATTCGAATTTTCCCTCTATGGCTTTTCTGACACTTGTCTCCAGTCGTCGGGAATATTATTCTTCTAGAAACTTGACTTTGACTGGCGTTTTGAATTCCTCTTCGAAAAATTTAATTTAACTTCATCATATTTTACTCACCAGCTGGAGCTCCGTCACTTGAATTCAAATTCTTAACTTCATCATCAGCTCTGGAAAATTCATCTTCGAGGAATTTAATCACAATTATCTAGGCAACTCTCTTCAGATTCATCGTTCGAAGAAAATTCGTTTTAAAACACATTTTATTCAAATTTGCCTTAGAAAATTTAAAATTTTCCCTTAGGAAAATTCACCATTCGAGCACTGATCAAATTCTCCACTGAAAAAGTGTCGGCGAAGCTTGAAAGATCTGGAAATCCATTCATCATCACAAATGTTCAGTACCCAGAAGCAAATTTTCGTCAGAATGTCTCGAATTCATGGGTACCCAACGAACGGGTTCATTTAATTTTTGAATTTTGAACCTTAGAAAAATATCATTTTCATCATCTAAACTCGTTCTTCGCCTGTGATCACTCTGCGTTGCTCTGACTTCTTGAAAAAAATTGAAGAACTTGAAATATCATTGTTTCTGACTCCATTACTGAGAAGAGTTGCTCGCGGTCACGAAAAACACATCAACACTAATCTCCTACCATTTTTCTATCCTTCTTCAGTCTTTTTGTTTCCTTTCTGACACCTGTACTTGTGAATGACTTCAATTCCCTCTTATTAAAATCATATGCAAAATTCTACACCTGCCTTTCAATTGTCGGAGCTTTATAAGTAGCTGTATTTAGTTTTCCGTTACATTGCAGATATATTGGGCAGAATGTAATTCAGTTTAATGCGTTTAATTTTTTTAAGTGCTACTTGGGGATGTGTCCCCTTCCTTGGTACCCTTGTCTTTGTACTCGGGATGTTTTGAGGACTTGGGGACACCTTGGAAACATCCTCCTCTGCCCCTAATCACTGCCCAAAAATGGGGATGTCTCAAAAATGTGTCAAAAATTCAAGGGGACATCAGGGGACAGCTAGTCGTCCCCTATGACCCAACAAGATTTATGTTGCACTTTTTTAAAAAAGAGCTTAGTTTTTAATTAAAAAAAAAGGATGGGCGAGCCCACACCTCCGCCCCCGCCCCCCCCACACCCATCCCTTTTAACAAAACCTAATCCTGTTTCACTTATCAAAACAAACTCATTTTACTTGAGGTGAAGAGCAACAAGTGGGAAAGGGGAGAAAAATAGTTGAAAGAGGAGACTAGGGCATCAAATCTTCTCCATTAGAGGTAAGTTATTCATTTTACATTTGTTTTTTCAATTTGTTTTGCATTGTTTCAAGTTTTTTTCACTTTTTCCCCGCATAAGAAGGGCATTGTGAGTTTATTTTTTCTTCTATTTTAACTTGCAATCCTCTTTTCAATTCTTAACAAAAAAATCATGAGCGGCAATGAGAGTGCTAGTGATGATAGTGAGGAGGTTAAGGTTCTGTTGATGTGACCTTTTCACACATCACCCCATTCAAAATGGGGACCCCCTAATTTTTGCTTCGTTCCTCGTCTTTTGGCTTTGGTTTTGTCTCTCTCTCTCTCTTTGTCTCTCTCTCTTTTGCTGTCTGCCTTTCCGAGTATGTGCCCGTCTTTGAGCCTGAATGTGAAATTTTGGCCAAGTCTGAGAATTAGGGTTTGTACTTTCCTGGCCAATCTAGGGTCAAATGAGGTGAATAAATTGAGAACTGAGACTAACATTGTTGTCAGTATGCTTCCAGCAGTTTTCCACTGAAATTTCATCAGATTTTGGCAACTTACTATTTTTAGTAAGTGTGCAATTCAGGGCGTTCTTTCAGCATTCTTGAAGTTTTAATAGTCACACTGCATTCAGAACATGTCAAGCTGCTCACAGGCAAAATTTGAGCTAAAACAGACAACTTACTATTTTTAGCAGTTTAGCTTCCAAAGCAAATTTTAGGGGTTATATGCAGAGTTTTCCGATGCATGTCTGAAGATTCTTTTTGGGTTTTCTGAAACCTTCACGATGGTATAACATGCAAACCAGGATCAAGACTTTTTTAGGAGCCATCTTCCGAGGCTATTTTTAGGGTTTGCATGCAGGTCTTTTCTTTGCATGTTGGCATACTCCTTGTGGGTTTTTCGAGAGCTTCGCGATGATGTGACATGCAAAGCAGGATAATCACTCCTTCAACAACTTACTATTTTTAGTAGATCCACTCTGGCAGCCCTCTCCCAGCACTTCAGAATCACAAACTGATCAAAATGCAACAAAAACGAGGTTAAACGGAGGCCATTTGATGGACATGCAAGGTGAATTAGGGTTTCTAGCTTCGGGACCCAAAATCAAGGGTCAGATGCTAGAATTTCCGAAAACCGGTGTATCCCACTGCATTCGGCATCTTTTGAGCTATCCACCTGTAAAATTTGAAGGCAATCAAAGCACTTACTATTTATAGTAAGGCATTCCAGAAACTGGCTAAAAATAGAAAGTCAACAGTAGACACCAGTGTCAACAGGCGAATCACCCAGTAAGAAGCACACCATTCGAATTTCAAGTCAAACGGAGTTGTGGAAGTCATGAAACTGAGCAGTTGCTATAAATAGTAAACCACCTTCAGAAACGTGCTATAAATAGCAGGTCAGCTTAGGATGGCAGTGTGAATGGGCTAAGTAGGTCATGAGGACCCCATGGTGCGAGTTTCAAGCCAAACAGAGCTACGGAGATTCAAAAAAATCAAGCACTTACTATTTTTAGCAGGCTGGTACAGAGGAATTAGGGTTTCCTAAATTCAATGGCGAAACATGGCAGTCAGGCAGGAGCAGTATTCAGCCATGATCAACATTCTTCAGGCAATCAACACGTGAAATTTGAAGACATTCTGAGCAATTGCTATTTTTAGTAAGTTGCTAAAAATAGTAGGTACAAACAGATATCAGGCATCAACAGCACAAATGCATCCCGAGATTTAGAACAAAGCGAAATCCAACCTTTTGGAGCTTCAAATTAGTTCAAAGTACGAAATCTGGAGAACTTGCTAAAAATAGAAAGTTAGGGCAAGCTAGGGTTAGCATGAGCAAATCACTCCAAATTTGGCAAAAGACATGAAATCCACCAAGTTTGATAAATTTTCAAGTCCAGCATCAAAATTTGCCTTAAAAAGCTAAAGGGAGATGAAAATTTCACTAAATCCTCAAAACTTGAAGCTTGACCCTTGAAATGCGCCTTGGGAAGAAGAGGAAGATCATGAAAGTTTTCAAATGCTTGAAATTGAAGGCTAGACCCCCTATATGTGCCCTTGGGAGGAGATAGCTTGAAAAATATTCTAAGTATGAAAAATGAAACCCCCCCCCCCAAGAATGCGCCTAGCTTTGAGGAGATGCTTGGAAATTCTACTAAGTGGTTAAAGTTGGAACCTCCATGGTCAAAATGCGCCTTAAGGAGAAGAGGATGAGCTAAAAATATCCTAAGTGTTTAAAATTTGAAGAAGGACCCTCCAAATGCGCCCTAGCTTGATGAGATGAGTTAAAGAAATGCTAAGGAACTCAAACTAGAAGCACATGGCCTCAAATGCGCCCTTGAAGCTAAGTGGAGGGTAAAATTCTTCTAAGTGTTTAAAATGAAAGCTTAGGGGTGGAATTGTGCCCAAGACAAGAAGGAGGTGATTGTAAAATGCTAAGTGTTTGAAAACTTGAAGTACACCCCTGCATATGCGCCTTGAAGAAGAGGAGGATTGAAAATTTCACTAAGGCATTTAAAACTTGAAGCTCACCATGTAAGATGTGCCTTTGACTTGCATGAAGACTTAAAAGTTTTCAAGTGTGATAAATTTGAAGTAGGCACACCCATATGCACCTAAGATGCATACAAGACATATGATGACAAAATCAAAGCAAATGCATGCAAAGGAGGAAAAGGACAAAATACGTCCAATTGAAGACAAGAATACATGCATGCATGAAGACAAAGAATCAAGGCGTCCAAATAAAGCATTGACATGCAAAATACAAGGCGTCCAAAGTATGAAGTGGGCCCCATCCCATACGCCTTGACTTTTGAAGGAAGTGTTTTACATTTGAAGTTTGACCCCATGCATGCGCCTTAGCTATTTAAGAGAGCCTTGAGGAATCTTTAAGTCATTCAAAATTTGAAGTGGGCCCCCTTTGATATATGCCTTAACTTGTGGAGAGCTAGAGAATGTTCTAAACATAGAAATTTGAGTATACTCCTCATATGCCC
>VDFB02322784.1:0-16701 GCA_007258455.2 Sequoia sempervirens
CAAAGGGATCTAAATTTGCACAAATTTCAAAGACCTCAACAAATAATGTCCTAAGGATGATTTTCCATTCCCTAACATTAATATCAGTATCAAAATTACGACAAGACATGAGATGCTTTCCCTCATGTATGGTTCATCTTGTTACAAATAAACTTGGATTTCCCTTCAAGATGAACATAAAACATTTTTACCATTCTTCTAGGCATATTCTATTATCAAGTTATACCATTTAGTTTGAAAAATATTGGGGCAACATCTTGACTAACTATGATCATAATATTTTATCACAACATGGAAAACTATGTGGATAATCTAAAATTTCTTGAGCACATCTTTGACCATTTAAGGGAATACAAGATGTGATGAAATGCAATGAAATGTGTCTTTGGAATCACATTAGGAAAAATATTAGGCTTTGTTGTTTCTGATTGAGGAATAAAAGTAGACCTTGCCAAAGTCACATCTATAATATAAATGCCACCTTCAAAGAACCTCAAGCAACTCTACAATGTCTAAGGAAAGATTCAAGTTATTCAAAGGTTCATAGCACAAACAACAAATAAGTTCCAACCATTCTCCCATCTCCTCAAGAATATTCTATTAAGAGATTCTCTCACATCACAAATCACCAACAATCAAGGTTGATTTTTATATGCTTAGCTAGAAAACCAAGCTCATATAAAAACCCACTAAAGTATCTTCTATCAAGAAATTCTATCACAAGTCATATGGCTAAATGGGTCATGCTACTAAGCAAGTTCAACATCAAATATGTAGACATAAAAGTAGTTAAGGGATAGGTAATGGTAGATCAACAAGAATCACATATCACTAACAATAATGGTCTAACTATGGACTTTCCTAACAAGTCCATTTTCACACTTGATGATTCACAAATTGGTAAACTATACTTTGTTGGTTTCTACACAAGTTAGGGATTAGACGTGGGAATTTCATTTGTTAGTCCACAAGGAGATCTCATGCCAAAAGTATTCAAATTGGGTTTTTTGTGTACCAACAATATCACATAATATAAGGCTTTGATTATGGGTCTCAAAATAGCAATCTAGTGGTACATTCAACATCTCCTAGTCTATAGATATTACCAAATCATAATAAAAAAATCAATTATGAGTATCAAACTAAGGATGATAAATTAATTCCCCACAAATGGATGGTTGATAGCTTCAAATAATACTTCAAATCCATCTAATTTGAACTAGATAGTTGATAGCTTCAAAGAATACTTCACATCCATCCAATTTGAACAAGTACCTAGCCTTGACAACAAAACATGAAATGTGATGGCCACTATTTGGTCACTCCTAGACCTACCACAAGATAGGCACCATCGTGAATTCCTAGTTGAAAAACCACTAATTCTTGCATATGACATTTCTAAATCTGAGCTTGTTGGTCCCAACTCTTGTGGGTAGTATGATATTTATGCCTACCTTCTTAACCAAATCCTAACCCTTAACCTATTACATAATAATCAATTCAAAACATTTATATAATGCTCATCTCACTTCACTATCCTTGGGAATACCTTATATTGAAATATTTTTTTATGGTACCATACTATGATGGCTAAGTTCATGGAAGAGGTTCATGATAGCATTTGCAGTACACACACAAGTGGTTGGTCCTAGCTAAGAAGATCTTAAGAATAGACTATTAGTAGCCCACCATGAAACTAGTCCATGTTAGTACATCAAAAGGCATTTGGCCTTTTAGTAGTATGGAAACTTGATTTACACATCATCACAAGAATTATATCCCATCACTTCTCCTTGGCTCTTTTCATAATGGGGCCTCAATCTCATTGAGAAGATTTACCCATTAACATCTAATGGTCATAAATTCATTATGACTACCATTAAGTACTTTACCAAATGGATCAAAGCTATTCCCCTTACCTACACCACTGGCCAACAAATATCCAAATGCATCCTCCCTTATATCATTTGTTGCTATGGTATCCTTATCATTATTATCAATGAAATTGGCAAATCCTTCAGAAAACATGATGTTTGCACTCTTTTCTTAAATGTTTCCAGATGCAACATTGTTAGCTCACTCCATATTACCCCAAAAGTAATGGCCAAGTAGAGATATAATAATGATGAGCACACGATTATACTGAGATGGGGGTGAATCAATATAACCAAACTTTTCCCAATTTAAAACTTTAATCAATCAACAATAGCAACCATGCAAGATCTAACAATTAGATCTAACAATTAAAATGTTTGAATTCTTAGAGATCTGACCTTGAGGGAAAATTGGCTCATCCTAGGGCGAAATAGAAATCGCCATTGAATCCAAAATGACCAAAAACCCTAAGAATGCCAATTCACTCAAATCTGAGTAATTGCAAAAAAACATTTTTTTTAAGGGACATGAGATCCGAGGTTAAATTTCATACGGTCTATCTAGTCATCGTATGGATCTGTACCATTACAATAATTTCTTAGGTACAAGGGTTTCAATTATTTTCTAGTTTTTCAAATAAACTCTAGTTTGTTTTTTTTTTAAATGAATCAAAAAGGAAAAAAAAAAAGCTTTCAAAAATTTAAAATCACAAAGATTTTATTTTTTAAATTAAAAATTATAGGCTATCGGCTGAGACAGCCGACCCACATACAGGGCCCACACATGTCATTAAAAGTTTGCGGCCACACACACATCAGGACCAATCATTCCTCGACATAAATCCATGACTCACGACACGGCCGGAAGCAACGACAGTCAAGAAAAGAAAATCGACCAATTAGTGCTGAATATTCAAGTTTAAAGAATCCAGCCAAAAGAATACCCAGCATACGCAACCTTGATGCTCAAATTTTTTCCAAGAAAATTTTTTTGATAAAGAAGAATATTAGACAACATTTTGTTGATGCCACATACGTCAAGGTATAGATGCTCATTGCCCCCAAGCCCTAGCTCAACGCAAAGGAGCAATTTTTCTTTTCATAACCCAGGCATACAAGGCTCCAAAGCAGAAACAGACATCTTGAGAAATCTAGTTCCAGAATTTCCAAGGTGTAGGTTTATTATCAGTTTTGTTGGTAAATAGGTGTTTTACCCATCCTAGGTCCAGTTGCTTTTCTAGTCTTAGTTTTCTAGATAATATTTTATCATATCTTATCTATTTGGATTTTATTTGATGCATGTATTAGAAGTCATTAATCTTGAGTCATGTCATTTAATCATGGAACACTATTTAATGTTAGTACATCATCACCTTACCTATATAGAAGGAAGCATATGTACATATTCAATCAATCAATCAGTCATCTACGAATAATAATCAATTTCATTTTGGCAATCTTGCCTCCATAATCATAACATGATATTTCCGCCATCTCTCTTGTGGAAGTTATTTGTCTTGTATGTGATCTTGGAGTGTTGAGGAGTTCACCATCAACTCCTACATAGTATTAGAGCTATTTGTCAGCTCCTACATGGTATTAGAGTTTCAATGTTGCAAAATTCTTCTTAGATATGAGGGACCAATCATGGCATAAATTTTTTGTTGGGTGTGATTTGGGGTTACAGTGAAGTCACCATTGAATGTAGGGCATCAAAGAAAGTCAGGTTTGGCTTTTGTTTAATTAAATTGCATCATATATTGTTTGATTTATGAGGGTTTCAAGTTGGGAAAGGGTTACCAGATCCAAGAGGTAGCTGAATTTTTAGAGCATTTTGGGCCAAAATTGTCCTTGTCATTGTATTCGGAAGGCCCAAGAACCCTAAGGTCAATCAGATTAAAATTGGGCATCTTGACCTAGGACTTGAAGGAAAAAGTACACCAATCTAGTTGCATGACCAACCATGCGAGTCGTATGACCTCCCATAGAAAAAAATCGTGAGGGTAACAAAAAAATCAGCAAAAACATTTTGGGTAAATTTTTTGGATTTTTTTTTTTGGAAATGTTGTTAATTCTTTCTGCGTACCTTCTATGCAAGTACTGCGTTGGCAGACCTATGTAATAGGCTACTACAATACCTGATCCACCACATGGCAATCGATAATTCATTTGGACACTGGCCTTTGTACTTACCCACATGTCAAATCAAACCACTGACGACCGATATATTCTAGATTCTATTGAAGATTCCCTTGTCGCTGACAGTTAGAATATTCTGTCAGTCAACATATTTCATCCAGTCAAGTAATGTTTCGACGAGAAGAGGCATATTCCATTTTGAGGGCCCCCTGGCCGTCATTTTTAATCGAGTCGACTGTCAACATTAGCACTACATCAGAAATGACATCAACAATCCATTCAAATTTTCAGCCCCTCTCCATTGGCAGTTTTCATTTTGGAGGCAAACTTCAGAGGCTCATAACTTGGTCATACAAACTCCTTTTTCACATGCATTTTTATTTAGGGTAAATTTCATGATCTACATAGTGTGTAGTTGGTTTTGATTTTGTTTACTTTTTCAAAAATTACATATCATAGGTGTTCCTGAGCCATTCTCATTATCAGACTTCTAGGGCTCCCCTATCCTCCTACAATAACATTTTTGAGTTATTTTTTTAAAAGTGCATACTTTTCATGTACTTTGTAGTAGTGTGATCATATTTATCTCATCTTATGGAAAAAATTTACTTTCAGCTTGTGGCCAATTGACAATCTATATGTACTAAGTGTAATGCCAGTCTTGTAACCTAAAGTGTTGCATTGACTACGAAAGTGTAATAATTTTTAAAAAAGTGTAAACATGAACAACACTAACGCATACATTCACTAAGATACGCGACGACACACTATTGTAAATCCCATAGATGACAAAAGTAAATAACATAGCATGTATTTAATTCACATAAACATAAGAGCATACATTCATTAACAATGAAATTACATCATTAAAGATATAAAGATCAAATATAATTCTTTCTTACATTGCATTTATAATAACATTTACAATACTCATATCCAAATGAGGTAGGTCATACAAAAGTGTTCTATTACATGTTACAAAAGTTCTCCCCAAATACAATTGAGGAGTGATACATAAATATGATTTCCACTGATACAAATGATAAATATAAGAAAGTACACTTTCACATACAAGCTCTCCATCCAAGAAGTACTCGTTGCCACGAACAAGAACTGGGGACCCAACGGTGTAAGGTGCACATTCCACCCAACCATGTGGTACCCAAAGGCCCACCCCCATGCTAGGAGATAGTAAAAAGGCTCCCTAGACATAACCTACAAACCCTAGACACAGCAAAACCAAAACAAATATATACAAGTACAACTTAACTCAATGGTTACATTGCTTCCATAACTAAAGGATCAAAACACTAAGTTCACAAGGATACTATTATTATAGGTGGAGTGTCATCACAATGTTGCATAGGTTACCCAGGCGTTTCTTCCTAGGTTCCGCCCCCATCTTGGGTTACCACGATAACCTATTATGAACCGACCCACATGCAAACTGTTGAGAATGAATATCTTTCATAATGACAAGATATTGATTTTTCCATTCCAGGCCTTCTCGACTCATCCCAAGTCTGAACAAGCCTTGAGTCCATGAGTGAGGTATAATTAATCTAGTTAAAGGATTTAGACTACCTAAAGTGTTGATTTAGTTTTCACTAATTAACTAATTCTATATGAGTTACCCCGGCACCACTTTATTGTGTCACTCATAAAGAGCCACCCCCTAATAATAACACAAAGAAATTAATTCCACTAATCTAAGGTAGACAAGGTGCACATAAACTAGCATCAAAACCAATCATATAACAATAGACATCACAACCTGTTCGTAGAACTAGGTGTCTAAAACCAAATAGAACCATGTGCACTACCCTAGTTTATTCAAAATATGAAACCATCACAAAAATAACTCCCTCATGAAGAAATAACATCTGTAAGACTTTTTAAGCCATATAATCCCAATTTTCCCAATTAAAAAAAAAAAAACAACTTAAGCAGTTCAAGCACAATAAGAATCTAATATTAGGATTTACTAAATCGAATCAAATCAGTTACATATAGCATGAAAATTAATCAACTTGTTTAAAGTTCTTTTCTCAAACAATTAAAATAAATTGAATCAATTAATCTAATTATGATTTTCTCAATTTCACATAAAAATAAATATCAAATTTTCTCTTTCAATCTTATTGTTTTAAAAATAGTTAATCTCATGCATTACATGCATCTAAATAAAAAAAATCTTATTTTAATACTAAATTATTTTCTTCATACAATAAATGTATATAACAATAAATGTATATATACATATATATATATATATAAATATACATATATAAATATATATAAATATATAAATTAATATATATATTTACATATATATATAAATTAATATATATATATTTACATATATATATATAATTAATTAAATTTTAGTAATTTCGAAATTCATTTTATTAAAGAATATCGAAATTCATTAAACAAGGTCGAATGTGAGGGCAAAAGAAATTAAGGAGTCTAGGGTTTGTGTTTTACACACAACCGCCGGCTCCTTTCATGGGCATTGGCCTGTGTGGTTTGGGCGGCGCTGGGCTGCTCCCACTGTCGCCTCCCTTAGGGGCGGCGACTGTGGGCATAGCCACAACCTTTCCCCTCCCAAATATTAACTTAAACAAAAACTTTAATACTGGAAATTTCCTGAATATAAACTTCTGTGATTTTCAAGAAATATGCATACAGATTTACCAGTACAGTATCATAATATAAATACATATATGTATATTTGTATATGTATATGTATATATATTGTTTATATACATATATGTATATAAATATATATACAATTTAAACAATAAATAAAATATTATAATTAGGTAATTATTTTCAACAGGTTTTTCTATAGGAAATTGAGAAATTTGTCAATTTACAAATTTTTTTTCTTAGAGAATTCTAATTTCAATCACAAAGGGTTTCATTTTCAAACCAAGTTCTAAAAACCTTTTCTACATGAATAGCACAGTTTAACACAAAGGTTTCTATTTCCTCCAATTAATCAATAAGTTTCTTTTACAAATCTATAGAGATTCTCTTCTGTTGCCTTTTGAAAAATTTCTATCGTTTAACAAAACCTTCTTGGTTTTTCTATGGTTTCACTATAAAGCTTTGTTTCAAATTTCACACAGAGAGGAAACAAATTTTCTACAGAAACATTTTCTATGAAATTTTACCAAGAAGAAGAGAAGCTTCAATTAAAATTATTTCTTCAGGCAATCTTTCTATTTTATGATTTATCAAAGCTTCTACAAATTTAAAACTTTATATAGACAATCTTTTCAAATCACAAAACTAAATAAATAACAAAAAACATGTTTTCTTGTAGCTTGAAAAATTTGACAGTTGAAGAAAAGCTTTGCCTATTGCGTGCAACTTCCAAAGCCCTTTTTAAATCTTCACTTTTCAAAAGAATCCAAATTATTGTACCATAAATAATCCCAGATCTTCTTCCAAAATTTTAAAATCAAAACCCAAAAGAAATCACAAATTTTTTAGCAATACTCTGTTTTTTTCTTTTTCTTTTCTGTGAAGTGCTCTCTTGCCTTCCCAATTCTAGCAATATTCTCTATGAGAAAATCCTCAACAAAAATTTTGCAATTAATTCAACTAACACACATGGAAAATCAAGAAAATATCTTCTAACAAACTCATGGATAATTTCTTCCAACAATTATCAAGAATTTATTTTATTTTATTTTATTTAAAATTTCAACAACTAATTTCTTTTTCTTTAAACAAATTTAAAATTCTCATTCCCACAAAAATATTTGCACAATATTTAATCTATTCTCTCAATAAAAGTAATTTAATCAATTAATTAATTTATTTAATAAAATAACTTTAATCACAATGATTAATTTATTTTACCAATAAACTAATTTAATTAATTAAATAAAATATGAAGCTTTTATCCACAATATTTAAAATTAATTTAAATAAGTATTAAATTATAAAGAACATTAATCTAACACTAAATTCAAAAAATAAACCTGTCATAACAAATAACAAGGAAAACTTAGACATGACAACCAAACATACCAGACCTAAACTGATGACATACTGTAACTAGGTTTGAGGCTAGACTAGGAAAAACCTCGTTACTATCTCCCAATCAACATTACCGTTGAGTTTGGACATGCTCAGACCTGTGAAACCAGGTGGAGTCGGTGTCGTGTACCTGCAATCCTACAATCAGACATATAACATACATATATATAATTCATGATTCAAACACACCGTGAAGAGATAATCGCGGAAATCACAGGGCACTTGCAAGCGAGTGATGCAACTTTGTTCTCCTCACCAATACAATATCACATTGAATTGATAAAATAAATATCAATTAATCTACCATAACCATATATATAGCAGTAACATCTAAAGTAAACATCTATGCTAACATAAAGCATGTTAGAAATAATCACCATCAAACAGTGTATCATCACATCACAAAATAAATCCACCATTGCTCTAATGTCAGCGATCAATACATCAAAACAAGGTATCAAAGTCTATCAAAGTGAAACATACTATCTGAAAACATAAGCAAAATGGAGGGGTACTACACTAAGATCAAGTCCACTTTGCTAGGGGTGTCTTGATTGAGTAATTTAGGGGGAGGGTTAATCTTGTAGTGGTTGGTTGCTTTATTTTTGCTTGTTTTGTGTTCTTTCAATGGGGAAATCTCAAATTGAACTTCTAACTCAATATAATTATGCTTCATAGAGAAAATCCGTATGGAATTATCTCATGGGGAAGGGTCTTATAGGCTATCTAGAGGAAACTATTTCTCAACTTACTAATGCTAAGGAATTGGAAAAATGGGAGATCAAACAACTAAGAACATAGTTGAAAGATTGCAACATTGATAAAAAGGATTTGCAATTGATTTTGAATGTGTTATAGCTTGGTCTTGAGTATTCTATGTTTGTTTCTAGATTTCATACCCATCAAATTTCTATGGGACCATCATATGTTGATCCTAAGTTTGATGACTTTGCAAATCTACTAATCCAAGAGGAGGAAAAGTTGACTAATATGGGTCTAATCAACTCTTCCAAGTCTCAAGCTTGATTGGCTAGTGAGTCAAAGGTACCGAAAGAATCAGGGAATCCTGAAAAGAAGTAAAAGAAGAAAAAGAACATAAGGAATCATAATGCTCTCCCTCAAGTAGGGAATAATCTAAGGAGATGCCTACTTGTGCATATTACAAGAAATTGGGGAATGATAAGCATCGATGTTATTCAAAACAACTTGATGAGTTTAAGCATCTTCTTAAGAAGCATCAAATCAATGAGTCTTCAACATCAAAGATTTCATCATCTTCTTCTTCATCGAAGTCCAATAAAATCAAGGGGTTTTCACTTTTTGCACTTGAAGATTCTAAGACAAAGAGGTGGTTACTTGATTTAGGAGCTTCACATCACATGGCTTCGTCAAATAATATGTTTGTTTGATTTGAGTCTTGTTCATCGCCACCAATCCTGATGGCTAATAACACATATATGCATGTTTGTGAGAAGGGATCCATTAACATGGATGATAGAGCATTTAATGATGTTCTTTGTGTTCCTTCATTATTAACTAATAACCTTTCTATGTATCAGATCACACATTATGGTACAGGTAAGTGTGTTGAGTTCATACATGATTCTATCATAATCTAGGATTTGCATACCAGAGATATAGTTGCAATTGGGGAAGTTGATCACCAATATTGTATCTACACCTCCTCACATTTTTCTCTTAATGATTTGGCAGATGTTCATATTGAGGCATCTTGTGTGGACACTTTTGGGGAGATTTAGTATGGTCATTTGAATCTTGGTATACTTTCATCTTTTGAGGATCGAGTGACATGTGTTGATAATTTCATCTATCTCATATATTGTTGTACCTGAGGATGCTTGTGATTCCATAGTTTTGGATCCATGTGATTTAGTGCAACAAGACATACATCATCTTCCAGAGCTAGCTACATGGGATGAGTACTTGACAAACATTGCCAGTTTGTTTTACGAGTCCCAGATTTCAGATTTGGGAGACATCATTGATTGCATTCATCTTCTCTTTGATGGAGATGATCCTTTTCTAGTTGTTGTGAGGGAACACTTTGACCCTCTTGTTCATTCTCTACATGATCATCCTTTTCAATTTGACATGAGTGTGGATACTTTTGGACAACATTTGGAGGAGTCTTCTTTACTTCAAAGGAGGTATCTTTTCCTTTGGATTATATTCTACAATCGTTTCTAGGATATTTTGGATTGTCTTCTTCAATAGTGTGGCCTAGAATGTTGTTTGGAGTGTGACACCTTTTGGCATTGACATGGAGACAATTGAGCATTCTACAGAGACATCACACATCATCTTTCTTCATGCATCTTCCTTTTAGGAATGGGAAGATATCATGCATACCATCTTGGTCGTGTTTCTTCCCAAGGGGAGAAATGTTGTTCGATGGTCATGGATCATCTTTAACATTCATTGTTGGACATCTACAATCCTTGCATGAGACTCTACATTGAGAGGGGGAGGTTGCATGGTATTTCTTCTTCTCTCTTATGGGGGGACTTTTCCTCGAATTTGTGTTCTTATCTCTCTTTTGGGGAGGAGTTTTGTCCCACTGGATTTTATCCTTTTCTCCATTTGTGAGAGATTGCATTTTCATTTGCATTTGTACATGGGTACCTAACATGACCTCGTAGTTGGGACCCATCTTTGTGTCCTTTACATAAGTACTCCCTATGTTGTACTTAAGGGGGTGTTGGTGTAAATAGGTATTTTACCTATCTAGGTCGTATTTACATTGTTAAGTCCACTTAGGTCCTAGTTGTTTTTTCTTGAAGTCTTAGTTGTCTAGATAAGATCTTATCATATCTTATCTATTTGGATTTTATTTAATACATGTGTCTTAGGTCATTTGATATTGAGTCATGTTATTTAATCGTGACACACTCATTTAATGTTATTACATCATCACCCTTGCCTATATAAGCAAGGATTTATCTGTACATATTCATTTAATCAATCAATCATCTATGAACAACAATCAAGTTCATTTTGGAAATCTTGCATCCATAATCATAGCATGATATTTCTGCCATCTCTGTTGTGGAATTTATTTGTCTTGTAGGCGATCCTATAGTGTTGAGGAGTTCACCATCAACTCCTACATAGTCTCGGAGCTATCTATTAGCTCTTGCAGGTTTTGTTGCTAGTTCATATTATTCTTAGTTAAAGTCAAATCTTCATTTTCGCTTTGAGCTGGTAACTTTTCACTTGAATCTCCAATTTTTGTGATTCCAATGACATTGGAAATGTATTTAAGAGCTCTTTAGATCTGTACATTCACTTTTCTAGAACCAACCCCAGGTACATTTTATTTAGTTTTTTGTGATTTCACATTCTACTTAATTACTTGGACATCTTGGGACCTAGAAAGGATCTGTTTGAATTGGATGACATCATTTGATATTCTTAATTAGTACTAAGGTTATTAGTCTTTGATTTTTTTATTTGACGAAGTATCATGAGTTTTTTATTCATCCTTCTATAATCATCTTAGTAAAGGATAGTTATGAGACTTGGCGAAATGGCATCCTAATACACCTCAGGTGGCTTGATCTTTTGCCTAATCTTTATGAACTCATACCTAAACCAAACACACTAGGGAGTTTATCAATATGGGGTATCATCCGAGATCATATTGTATGGGTTATCTATTCTAGTGTTGATCATGACACTATGTGTGTTGTATCAGTCATTGATTGTCCCCACACAATTTTGGACTCAACTTTGGGAGATCCATTGAGACCCTCATATCTCTCCATACCCAAAGTATCCTATTGCAAATTATCTCATCCCTCTTGTATATGTAGATTCCATACCATTTGATGATGATACTTTAGAGGAGCTTGAGTATATCAAAAATCTTGCATGTTTCGATGGTTCAAAGACTTGTTTTCATGTTCCCACTCTTTAAATCAAGACTACATTATCATATTCAATTGTTCCTAATTAGTTTTACATTGCCACATCCTTGGCCCTTATTGATTTATAGTGCAATAGGGCATACATATTCCAGACATAGCTACTTGGGATTTGTATCTTGAAAACATATCATCCTTATTTGTAGTGTCTTAGATTGCAAATTTGGAGGATTATTATGAGGACATTCATCTTCTCTTTATTGAAATCCACAAAATCGCTATTAGCCCACCACCATCTTCATTGTCTTTGGATTTCACATGTTTTTGGATTGGCATAATCTCTTTCCAACATGTGGCCACTTGAGAAGTTTTTAGAGGCACACATAATTTGGATTAAGATTCCTAATTCACCCATATTTTTGGATTGGCTTCTTCAATCAGCAATGGATCTATTTCTTCCTAAGGGGAGAAATGTTGTTTACTAGTAGTGAATCATATTTTTTCTTCAAGCTTTTATCATTGGCACATAAGCTCTTTTCTTTATGGGGGATTTATATCCTCATTTTCTCTCTACTACTGGGGGAAATCTATTGTACTTGTGTGATAGAAGCAGTCCTTGGGGGGTCACATTGAGTCCTATCCTTCTTTCACTAGTGCAGTTATTTCATTTTCTCTCTTTTGGAGAGGAGTTTTTTCCCTTGTGGTTTTCTTCTTTTCTCTGATTATGAGAGATTTATTTATTTTATATGGGTACCTCATCAGGACTTGTATCCAAGACCCATCCATTTATTCATCATTGCATTATTCATCAAGGATTTTAGTTCTCCCTAAGTTGATATTAAGGGGGTGTTGAAGTACTTAGGATAATTACTTAATACTTAATAATTAATAATTCATTAAATTATTAAGTCTCTTGTTACTTTAATTACTTAAGCTAAACTTAAGAGTGCTTTTTATTATTAAATTGGACTAAATATAGGTCAAGTTGCCTCATTGCATGAGATTAAGACACTTGTCACGATATAATGCAATCCTCATCTAGGGTTTTTTTTATGCTTTTATAAGGATTCATTTGTATATTGTAAACTAATTCACATTCATTCACAAATTCTTGTATTCACAATCAATAAATATAGAAAGCATATCATATGCTTGTGTGATATTTGTGTGGATCAATCTCTTTCTTCTCAAGGTTGCATATATAATCATTGCTTTATTCTCTTATGTGTGATAGGCATTTTGTTTGTAGAGGACTATTGTGAGCTGTGGGGGTTCAACAATCAACTCCAACAATATGAATTAATTTAAATTTCTTTTTTATTCAATTTGTGAAGTGACATTGCTTCTAGTTGTGGAGTCAAAAAATTTAATTTGTGAAGTGTCACTACTTCCATAGTGTTATCTTATTTTCTAATGTAGTCAAGTTTTATTTTATCTTTTGTTAGTGAATGGATTTGTCTTTATGAAATTCA
Source organism: Sequoia sempervirens (assembly GCA_007258455.2). Classification (NCBI taxonomy): domain Eukaryota; kingdom Viridiplantae; phylum Streptophyta; class Pinopsida; order Cupressales; family Cupressaceae; genus Sequoia; species Sequoia sempervirens. The sequence goes on from VDFB02322784.1 coordinate 13,423, forward strand.
ATTGATCACTAACTCCATTCGCCCATTAAATAAATAAAAAGTTACTAATAGTTGGAGAGATCACCATTTCATTGGTGATATTTCTCTCAATTTTAAGGAGGTACAACTCCCTCTGATGGTTCAACTAACTTTTATAAGTATGCTTTTAACTAAAAAGAAGGAAAGGTAGACTAACATTGGTTCATAACTATGATACCAATGTGGCAGAACTTAAAATGAGTGTCACCAATATTTCAATACAAAGATCAATATATCAACAACAAAATAAACAGTCGCTCAAATGGGAACTCACTCAATTCTAAAAAAGATTAACATAATATAACGAAGTGTTCAATTCACAAAGGAAGGAAACCCCAAATGTTTATTCAAGTTCAAAGACACATGCATAAACATAAATATTACATTCAAAACCTAGTGTTTACAAACAAATAACTTTAGAGTAGGTGAGTCCAAAATGATCCTTTTCTTCTACATCACAATGTAATAAAAAAAAAAAGTTTGGACCCTACAAATGTCCTCTAAATGTATATTTATAGATCCACATTCTTCGATCATTTTCAGTTATTGTAACTATCATCTTTCTAAATGTGAATTTCACAAATCATCACCCAATTCTTACACAACCAAGCCTTATGAGAATTTATGATTATTTTTAGAAGTGTCATAATTACATCACACAAGTATCAATTTGATTTTGACGGGCTAGTCATCACCACTCATTGTATGCAAGCCTCGTGGCTTCTTGTACGTGTGGAAAACATGCAACCTCCAAACTTTATATTTAATTACATATCCCTTGGCAATCATATACATGCAAACTGGTTTAATTAAGGGATTTCATCTGATACTGAGGCTCATCCAACAAGAAATACAATGATCCCATCACATCATCCGCTATGTTCATTTAATTCAAGATAATTGGTAGTGTCTTTGCCTCATTAGTTGCTACCAAGCAAACCCCTCATGGCTTAATTTACATATATGATGCCCATTCTTTTCTTCTAAAAATTATACATAAATGCCTTCATTCTTCACATACCAACTTTATTTTCAAGATGTCGAGCACCTCCAATGATACCACTTCCAAAAGTGGTTTCCTTGTAATTGAGGGTGTAAAATGTAATTTGGTGAGGAGATTGGTGGCATACCAGCTTAGGAAGTGTTCCTCATAAGGATGGATGTGGAGGAAGGAGTCATAAGAAAGATTATTGGAGAGAACTTCCTTGCTCAAGTCCATGTGCATAATTCTACTCTTCTAGAGTACTTCTTGTATAACATTATTCAAACTTTCGGTAAGCTAGGATGGAGTGTCAGAGCAATAGAGAGGTTGGTGAGGCTATCCTACCTAGCTAGTGTGGAAGCTGCCTTGGGATGACTCAACGAGTAACCACGTGAAGGCTCGGTAGGGGATGCTGCTTGTATTACTACTGCTCTTCGAAATGAGCAAGTCAAATAAGTCATTTCTCTCCTTTGTGTTAGATTGGAGAGAAATGTGATGGAAACCTTCACCCACTATGTTGAATTCAATGAAAACTTGTTTTCTCCAGTGAAAATTGAGAGGCTTCAAGAAGTGGTAGATGGCATCCACATCTTGATATTTACTCTCTATGCTTTAAAAAAATGTACTGAAAAACTCTTTTTGATAATATATATCTATTCCTACATTTTCTCTATTTTTTGTAATGTGATGAACTTGGTATTTTTTTCCTTTATTTTATGTGCTTCATTGTTTTCCACTTCTGTGATGTGACAAATTTTGGTAATCTTTGATTCTATTTAATGCTCATGTATGGTTTTCACTTTCAACACTATAGTCCTTCACTTAATAGAATTGTGAACATAATATGACAACTTCAAAAATAATGTAAATGAACTAATGTCAAGTCCCAATGAGGTTTTGAGAATGTCGTGAAAATGTGACATGGTTCTAAAAACATTTTTCTTTACTGCTTCACAGTCTTTCTTTAAAGAATAAGCAAAAACACTTAGTCATTCTTTGAATAGGGGCTTCAAAATCAAGACAAATAAACCTTTTTCCATCAAAGATGAGATAGGTTTTCAAAACCCTATCAAGTGATGCATAACATCTACTGACTTTAAGGGTTCTTAAGACCTCAAAACACAACTTGAGAAGATCATTGAACAATCACCAAAATTCACTTCTTTGACACTTGATTCCACATGGCTAAAAGAGACCAAAACACTAAAACATGATTCCAAACTTTCATCAGACCCTAGTACATCTTAAACATCATTATTTTGATCGGTTCAAACCAATAACATGCTGGAAAAACAAGGACAAACAACTAAGAGGGGGGGTGAATTAGTTGTCACAAAATATTTAAAATTTTTAATCTTTACTTTAACTTAATCTCAGATCTGATGAATGAATAATAAACCATGAACAATCAACACATCAGAAGCACAAAGAACACCAAGATTTTTTACATGGAAACCCTGTTAGGGGAAAAACCGCGGTGGATGTTAGTCCACAATATTATAGCCTATTAAAAGTATAAGAAGAATAGTGGGAATTCACATGCATTTAGGCACACTACCTAGAGCTTACTACTCAAATACAAAAGAGGAATCACTGTCCAAAGAAAGGTTTGGATTAAAGCCATCCAAATTGTGAATTGAGAAAATAGCTTCTACACAAGCCTAATTACAATTCTAGTTAAGCACAAAAAACCTTCTTCACACTTTGCTCAAATTTCTTCACACTTCACTCAATCTTCTTCACACTATGCTCTGCAATTGAATGATATTTTCACATATATATACATAGGAGCACACTGAGCACACTTCAACTCTAACAAACAACCACTCTTATATATCCACAACATGAAATTACGTCAACAACCTTGTCTGCCAAAAATATAAAATAATTACAAACAGTTGGCACAAAATACATAAATAATATTCATGCGAATCCACCAAGGTCGACCAGAACATAGTGTAGACCCAAATTAACAACTCCAACACAAAAATACTTCAATTAATTTCTGCTCGAAGATCCACAACACACTACAACCATCATGTCAGCTAAGAACATGAAAACCCAAACATACCGAGAAAAATCTTCGACCACAAGCACACTGATCAACATAGACATACAACAAAGATAAAGAATGATCTAGAAGCATCCAAAAACAACAAGAACTGATAGAGAAACATTTGTAGCAAAAACAATTAGTAGAATCACATATACTTCAATCAGGAACACTAACATAACCCACATAAATACTGTCAGAACACAAATGTTCATAGCACGATCAA
>VDFB02322785.1:0-28807 GCA_007258455.2 Sequoia sempervirens
GTAACAAAAATCTCCATGCACAATATAGAGTAATATCTATAATAGAGTAGATGATAGCCTCATTGCCAGATATTCATGACTAGTAGAAATGATGAAACTAGATTGGAAGATGTAATTATGTATTTTGCAGAGCGAAAATTGAAATAGATACATGGAGAGTGGAGAGCAACATTCACGGCTACTTTAACCTCCTCATTCAGATTGTAACTGGTTGCAGTCCTCAACCAATGAGTGGAATCAAGGCTCCTATATTAATTCGAACACTTCCCTCTACAATTCCCATCAACTTTGCAAGCATTGAAAGAGCCGACACTAGAGCTGTGTGGAACATGAGACACTGTCACCACAATTTTGAGTGGCCTCGAATCATTTTTGTGGAGCAAGCTAATTTGATTGTAAGATTTTCACTGTTTTGCACCTTTTTCTAAACATGGGATGCAACTGTGTGTTCTCTTTTGCAGATTGCAAATATAAAAAATATTATGATTATAGAGCTGCTCGAAACATGCAGCCTTCCAAATAAAAATATCGGTTCTCTAACACAAGGGAATCCGATATTATTTGGAGAGATCTTATTTCATCTTATGGAAGGGAATCTGATATTATTTGGAGAGATCTAATTTCATCTTACGGCAACCCAAAATTTGTAAACCATTGTTGTTTAATGGTAATCCACTAGTTGTTTTAGGGCATGAGACAGGTTTCAAGTGAACCTCACTCTATATATAGCCTATCGGCTAATTAATTGAAAATAAAAAATGCATTGTATTCTAATTTTCAATAAATTAATAAATACGATCAAATATGTAGTCTGATGGCTGCATAGACAATTCACTTGGACAGTAGTTTTGATATATCCAGTCAAATCACAACAATCAGCACAAGAACAACAAAATATCAGCCAAAAAGGAACCAAAAAGAGGCACAACACACTACATGTAAACCCTTTACAAAGGAAAGTAGCTGAAAAATATATATCCAGTCAAATCACAGCAATCAGCACAAGAACAACAAAACATTAGCCAAAAAGTAACCAAAAAGAGGCATAACACACTACATATTATTCAGGATCTCGACAGCCTCCAAATCACCAGCAACAATATTCTGCATTTTTCCCACAGTCTCAAAGACCTCATTTGCAGAGGTTGCACCTTGTGCTTTCACCTTGTTCTGAGTTCTAGCCCCCGATCCACCCGTTTTAGCATCCCCAATCAAAACAATTTTGCCACCCCCCTTACCACCAGTACCATCAACATCTAGATCTAGACCAGCAACAATTGGATAATCAGTAACAACAGCCTTTTTCTTTTTCCCAAACATAACAGGAGGATTCTCCTTAGCATCAACATGCCCACCTATGGCCTTAGGAACATTAGCATTATTCATTACAATATTCCATAGTTTATCCAGCTTAGCATTAAGAGAAAGAACTTTATCCTCCATCTATTGTTTCATATTAATTGTTTCCTCAACCACCATAGTGGCAACAATATTCAGTGACCCCATAAGGTCATCAATCTAGTTCTAGATTGAGCAGTCCTCATATTTACTAACTAAACCTCTAACCCTAACATTGATCATATTCATTTCATGAAAAAACCATTTAAATAGTTTAAAAAACCCATTAGCATTATCCCTGGCCAAAGACAACACATCAATCTCCTCTCTATCAAATTTCTCAACCCCTTTTCCCACGGCAATGTCTTCATTAGAAACACTGGCAATATTATTTTCAAAGGAAGTAGTCTTACCTTTACCAACAGTAATAAGGGACTTCATCTTACGGATGGAAGAGACAATTTCCTCCACAACCATTCTCCTTTTCATAAGCATATCATCATCAGAAACCCTAGTTCCCCCAGCAATGTCACCACCTAGGACCTCTTCCACCCCTGGCTTCTGCTTACTGCACATATCTCCCTGAATGACTCTGGCCAAGGGGCTACCCACCTCAACAGCATTCTTCTTTCGGCTCCCATCCTTATAATTCAACACCCTAGACACCGAAGCAAGTGAAGAAGCTTCCTCATAAAGAACATTCTTGTTTGATGCCTCCTTAGATGAAACATTTGCATCCCTCTCATCACTACAGGTCAAATAGCCATCCTTTTCATCACATTTTCTTTTCCCACTTTTACCCTGAATAGAAGGAGGGGGGCCCTCATTAGTAGACACCAGAGAATCAAGAACATAATCAACATCTTCTTCCATATCCGGTTCAGAATCCTCATATAAAACTAGTTTCCTCTTCCTAGTCTTCTTTTAGGCCTTCCCCTTGTCCAAATTAGTAACATAACCCTCCCTAACTCTAGCTACATCATCCTTCGGGGCCCCAATAGGATTCTACACCTCATGAGCCTTGATATGCTCATAAACTAAAAGAATCAAGCCCACATGGAGGACATGATTCTTGGGGTGCTTCCCATGATCCCTAATCCCAGCTTCCAACAACATAAGCAAATAATATGGGAAAGAAACCCGTTTCTTGTGCCTAAAGTGGTTAAGGAGAGGAAAGTGATAAGAATGAAAAGTAGTGTACCTCCCTTTCAGGGTTACATACCACATTATTTCTTCCACCACATCACACCAAAGTTCCTTCAAAGAAGTTTTGTGAAATCTTCCACTCCTCACCGTAGCTAGGTCCACAACCTCATTATCTTTAAAGAACAAAGACATAGCCACATGTGACTCCTTTTTATCCTTGAAAACTTTCATTCCCTGCATAGAAAGGCCCGTCGCTTGAGCTATCAAATCTTCATTTATCGCAATCTCCCTCTTATCCAGATGCAGAATACCATCTTTCCAACCTTTCACAAACAGGGTCGTAACTTTAGGGTTATTACCATGCAACTTCTCGATAAAAGGAGATAACCCCCCCTTCTATAGTACCTCCTAGACTTCTTTCATTTGCTTAACAGAGTCACAAGACTTTGGCTTAGCCCGATTTCTCTCCCCCCCAAAACTAATAACAACTAGCTCCTTCAGCCAACAATTGCAGTAGAAACCACCACAAACAAAAGAGATGAGTTGAATACTCTTGAGAGAAGAAAAAAAGACACCCAAAATCCATGCGAGATCAATGAAAGGACGTCTAATAAATGATGAACATAACCTCCAATGCAAACCATCATTTCCTAAGCTCATAAATTGAGCATCCCCATTAATGATTTTCATCCACGTACAAAAGGATATACAAATCTTAAAGTACCAAGACACCACCCACCGCCAATTTTTAGCTTTCATTATTGATTATTGTGGTAGCTTCATAATGGATTGGATCATTAAGATCCCATTCCCTACTATTATTAACAACTATGTTAGCAAAAAGATCAGCTAACATATTACCTTCCCTCAAGACATGTGAAATATAGCAATTATCAAAAGATTTGATAATTTCTATAGAATCCCTAATCAAAGCATCAATTGTCCATGATGGAGGATTATTATTCTTCAGGTTATTGATGATGTTTAAAGAATCCCCCTCCATGCAAACCTTTCTAAACCCTCTGATTTGTGCCAATTTAAGACCATGATAGGCAGTAGCTGCCTCCGCATAGTGGTTTGTCTGGTTTCCCAAAGGAAGCACCACTGCAGAGACGAGCCTACCATTGGAATTCTTAATCACTCCCCCACATCCAGCAGGTCCTAGTTCACTTGGACAACGGTTGCTTATGGGGTTTCTAATCATTTCCTCACACTATTGAAGAGCTGTATATTTTATGTGTTTTAATTTTCTCATTATTTTCGATGTTAATGTTGTTGTTGCCTCTCTTAAATTATATGTTGAAACCCCTTCATTTTCTAGTAATGATTGCAGGATATGCACAAAATGGATTTGTTGAAAAGGCTTTAGAAACTTTCAAGCATATGCAACTGGCAAGTGTGAAGCTAGTCTCCACAACCTTCGCTAGCATCCTCCCCGCCTAGGCTAAAATGGGAGCTTTCAAACAGGGTATGGACATACATCAGAGTGTAAAGGATAGAGGAATTTTTTTCTTAGTTGCAGCTTCCCTTGTAAACATGCATACAAAATGTTGAACTAAATACAAGGCACACGAACTGTTTGATAAAATGCCTCAAAGAGATGCAACCTTGTGGAATCCTATGGTTGTAGGATATTCACAAAATCTCTTGAAGATGTAGGGTTTTCCAAAGAAAATGTCTAGGTGTTAGCAAGTGAAATGCACAAGCTATGTGATTTTATCTTAAGAATAAGTTATGCACATGGACTGTTGATGTGATTTATCTTAGAATAAGTTAATGCACACAAATTATTTCTGTTTGGTTTAAGAGGAAATTTTCTTACAAGATTTTTTATGAGTTTGAGTAAAAAGTTATATTGATTACTTTGTTCAAATTGGGGTATTTTTTCTCTATCAATATATTGTGTCTTGTAACCAATATCTTTGGAAGGCTATCAAATATTTGTATGATATGAAATTAAGGTTCATCAATTCTTATATAGAGTTATTTTTAAATTCGGTTGATAATAGTAGGATATTTATTTATCATTTATTAGTAGGGATGAGGTGTAAAATTGTTATTGATCAATTGATTGTTGAAGAGTGTGATCTTTAAGTATAGTTTACATGGACCATCAAAGAATCTCGAACCAAATTTAGATTTAGATTTGTGCTTGCATAATTTATGAAATGTCTCAATGTAATAACATATCCATAAGTGGTATACTTTTTTGTTGGGTTTAGGTCATGCCCGAATTCTCTATCAACTTTTATTTATGACCATTCACACTTAATTTGACACATCTTTCAATTTACTCATTATTATTGCATCCCCAATTACACTTTCATACATTTTCCCCTACCTCACAAGTATCATTTTACTCCAAGGTGCACTTTGATGATGTGTGATGATGAAATTGAAGTTTAGAATTTTTAAATTTAAACTATAAGCTTCATTCCCCTTTCTACTAGTTGTTGTGAACCAAATCAACATATTTTTGTGTGACATGTTGCCATGCCATGGTTTTGAAAAACATTCAATGTGAACTTAATTTCATCTAGGGAATTAAATGGAATTTCATTAGAACACACTTCAAATTTTAAAAGGTACAAATTTTTATCTTGATAAAAGCCAACTATATTTTGGTGAATGTTTTCTTTAATATCCTCCTTGTTATTAATCCTACCCACCAAATGGGTTTGACTTAGGAGATCCCATTCATATATGTGGAAGCATAAAAAAATCACATGAACTGTTTGACAAAATGCCTCAAAGAAATGTGATCTCATGGAATACAATGATTGTAGGATATGCACAAAATGAATTTTACAAGAATACCTTGAAAATGTTTGAATTAATGAAGCACTCTGGAGCATATCTTGACTTATAAGTTTTGCTTGTGTTCAATGTGTATGTACCTATGCATGTTTATTGGATGAGGGTTCTACATACTTTGATCATGAGTAACCCTTGTTGCACAACTAATTATTGTGTGTACATGGTTGACCCTGTTTCTTATGTTGGCTATTTTGACAACCTAAAATTTGTCATTAAGATGTCAGTTAAACCAATGGTGGTTATGTGATTGTTATTTCTTGGTGATAGTAGATCACATATGAACATAGGCTTAAGTTGTAGTCACATGGAGGGGACTTCTAAATAATTTCAATGGATGCTACTAATATTTTTAGGAGTATTTTAAAGCAAGTGGTCCCATGAATTTCGTAGTTCAATGTAGCTTAAGATTTTAAGCTCCAACATTTATGGAAGCTAGTGGTCTCATGAATTTAATTATTTTACATATAAAATTCAACAAAGTATATGAATATAAAATAATCAAAATAATTAATTGGTAAGAATTTAAAAACTCCAAATAATTGACAAGTGGAAAAAATGTCCCAAGCTGGTAAGGGAAATATCTAGGCCCACCCCAAATGCACCCACTTAAAATTAGGAACTAAAAGTAGGGTCCCCTATTTACCAAGAAAAGTTTCTAATTAGTCCTATAATATTTTTTTTGGCCTCATGGACCACCCTACTCCATAAAAATAGTTCTTGAATCCTCTTTATGGGATTGTAACCTTAGGAGTATTTATAGTGACCCTTCTTTTTTATTTGGATCCTAAAAATTATGTATATCTCTCCAATATCTATGTAGAAGTGGGAAAATGGAATGACGTTCAAATGATAAGGAGTTTAATGACAGATAAAAGGGTTTAAAATATCTATAGATGTAGTTGGATTGAAGGCCATAATATGGAAAATGCATTTTGTGTAGGAGACAAATCATATCTAGACACAAGAGATCTATGAAAAGTTGGAGAAATTGGATTGAGAGGTGAAGGTAGTAGGGTAATTTCTAAATTTAAGACATTTACTCAATGATGTGGAGAAAGAGGAAAAATAATTATTTTTCTACCACTATAGTGAAAATTTGGCAATTGCTTTTGGTTTGTTAGACATGCCCTTCAAGAACAACTATTGGAGTTCTGAAAAATATTTGAGTATTTTTTTATTACCACATTACAATGAAATAAATCTCCACAATTACTACAAGAGAAATTTTTGTGAAAGATGTGAATTGTTTTCATGATTTTAAACATGGAGATTTTTTTGTGGAGAATGTTATTGAAGCTAAATGAAGTTTAATATGAAAAATAGGCTCATAGTATAATAATGTGCATTGTGTCATACCTAACCAAGTATTGAAGGAACAAGGTTTTATTTTTTAGTTTCTAGAAACTTCTTTTTCTTTTCTTTTTTGTTTTGAGAATTTAAGATTATAGACTATGACATTGGCTTCGTAAAATTATATGCACATGGTGGAATGTCTAGATCACTACTTATATATGCTATTGGGGTATCTTTCAAAGATTAATTTTATGATAACATGGATATTTAATTGAATATTTTTCATATAATCAACATATGTAATATGAAAATTTGGAGGAGGAGGTGGAGAAAAAGTAAAAAATAAAAGGTGAGGAACACTTCAAGTAAATGGAAAGATTCTTGACTAGTAGGAAATGGGAGATAGGTGCTCACAATTACTCTTGTCAATTTGTATAGTTCATTTTTTTGGATTAATTATGTTATATTTTGTCTATGTTAGGTTAACTATTTAATTACAACAAAATCGCAGGTCCCTTCAAACAACGATGTGCATTTTCATTGACCCATTTCAAAAATTGACAAGTTTCTACATGTTCATGCAGTAACAAGATCCCCAAGCTATGACATGACATTTCAATTGGGCCCACTTTTTCTTTGGATGGATCATTAGTGGAAAATGCTTGAGGAGGTGGTATTGTACTCAACACCCTATAAACCATTAAATCAACTTAGATCTAGTACCTTGTGAGAGTTAAGAAAACTCCTAAGAAGTCCAATGCTTATGAGTTCTCATTGAGAATTCAATGTATATGATCTATGGTTCTAATCATTTGATGAGACAAGCTTACATGATGATAATTCTGGGTTTGATACCCATGAGTTCCCCAATTTCAAATTTCTTCAAAATTTTCCTTTATTCTTTAAAATAAATAGTAAGAAAGGACTACACAAGTAAAAAACTCTAAAGAATGTGTAGGCTTGATCAAGGATTTGATTTATTATCAGTGAAAGGTCAATATCTTGGTAGCAGATTTGTAGGTAAATTTAACTTCTTAGAGTTGAATTCCTAATGAAGTAGGGATAGGAATAAGGTAAAATATAACCTTAAGGATGTAAGTGGCCATGCCACCATTAAGGCTCTAGCCTTCCCAAGTTGATAGAGGTAGTTGTTGTAGGTGATAGACAACATAAGTCAAGATGGAACTTCCCATATCAAATTCAAACCTTTAGAATACATTTTATATGCTAATCCTAAAAAATAATCTATATCTATCTGTAACAACCAAAAAATACATCCATGAGAGATATAATTTCATATCTTGATGTCAATGATCATGTTGATGATAGGTAGGGAAATAATTTTTTAGACAAGAAATGTTTAAATCTTTAAAATCAATAGATATGTGAGTTCCCTTTGATTTCTTGCTTATAGGGATGATGTTACCAATCCACTCTAGATATTTTATGGGTTGGATGAAGCATATCTCTAGTAGTTTCTAAAGTTTGTTTTTGACCAAGAGAGTAATTTGGGGATGGATTTGCCTAAGCTTTTTTTTTACTTTTTTGGAATCAAGATGTACCATAAGGTGATGAATTACTACAGGTAGATAATTTAGCCAAGGATATCTACATATGACCAAGCAAAGATGTTAGCATAATTTTAGAGGATAGAAGTGATAGTTTCCTATTTAATGGGTCATGGGGTTGTTGTAATATAAGTGATTTCTGAATTATCTGGAGCCCAAATATTAATCTCATGTGTGTCTTCAACTATAAATATTGACTAATATTTCCACTACAAAAATGTTGCACTAGTAGGTCAATTTCCTCAACAATTCATGCCTCACAATTTTTTTTTATAAATTTAAAATCCTTTATTGTGATATTCTATAGGGATCTTATTGTAGATCCCTTGAATTTAATGATATCCTCATCATTCTAAAATGTATCTAAACTTGGTGCATGTCTAATGACTTGGTGCAAGAGCATAACTCGCTTTTCGCTCACTTTGAAAGCTATTAAATTTATTGTAAGCTTGAACTAATGAAAAATATACCTCAAATGGAGATTCATTTCATTCTCTAATTTATATACCTCATTGTAACACAAGGGTTCTAGGTTTCCACTGGGTGGTGAAACCTAAATTAGGCCCACAAAAAGAAAACTAAAATAAAAGGACTAACTACTTGCAACATCAGGGTATAATATATATGGCCTTATCCTTTTTGGGGGAAACACAAAATTATTAAATGGATGGATTTGATTTCTAAGTTAACTTTATGGTGTAAGGGAAGAAAATACACACACTTATCTCAAGCAAACATGAAAAAAAAATTAATCAACCTTAGAAATGAAAATATGAGATACAAAGACAAGTGTGTGCAAGGAATGCTTTTGATTTCCAAGGTCACCTTGCAATTTGAGGGAAGAGAAAACACACCCCTTGACACACAAGTAAAACAAGAGAGTTCATTTACTTAAATTAAAATAAGAAAAAGCACATAAAAGAGATGTAAAATTATTTCTTGGTCAAATGAAACTACAACCCACACATCAATAGTTTGATGTAATGATTGGTATTCAAAAAAGTGAACCTACAATAAGGGGTTAATAAATGACAAAAAAATCCCAAGCATGACCCTACAATGATTAGGCTTAGTAAATTAATCTAGAAACATACGCCTTTGCTTTGGTCTCTATGTCATGCAATAACATGATATAAGATCACTAAAAAGGATTTAATGGGTGAAATCAACAAGAAAAAAAGTGAAAAGAATAAAGAGAAGAATATCTCTATAATGATTGGTAATTGTATCAATACAAAAGCCACAAAAATAATGACTGGGGCTAATTCAAAATAGAAATTCCTATTATTTTGGTATGAAAGGAAATAAGCTAATCTTTGAGGAATAAAAGATTGCCTATATTACTACTATAGCTTTGTGTTTCCCATATTATATCCTATATATTTAGATTCATTCATTTATAATTTTATAATGGTAATAATTTCATGTATTTATTATGGTAGACATGTTATATTTTGAACCTACAAGATAAATTAAATGTTGGTGTGAATAGGATGTTTTTACCTAATTGGTTCATCACCTAGGTCCTACTCACACTAGTTATGTAATTTTACTTAGGATACACATATGATGCTTATTACTTAAATATGTCTCAAATCATAATATTAAGACACATCATAATCTTATTTAATCGTACGTATCACCTTAGTCTATATAACCAAGTAGTTATCTTTGTATTCTTAATTAATTCTCATTGTATATTTTCATCCTTTGATACAATAACATTTTTCTCTCATATTTGATCTCTCTTATGCTTTCATTGAAGCTCCTAGATCTTGGGTGGCTACATCTTGAGCAAAATATTTTATGGTATAGAGAATTCTATACAAAATCTTACATTGAAAAATCATGAGAAGGATAGTATTAATAATATTGTACATAGTCAAAATTTTAGAAAGAGAAAAATGAAAGATTATCCTTGAACATTTTTAGGCTATTAGCCAATATGGTATTGGTTCATTTGATTTCTTAAATTCACATATATAAAAATGGAAGGATAAGAACTATATATCACTAGATATTCCTAGTATTTTGACTAAGATAGACACACATAAAGGTAGAAAGGATCCTAGAGTCCTCTCTACCATATCTAAATACACTTGAAGATATAAGATGGTTGAAATAGCTAGTCCATTAGTGTATAAGGATGATAAAGAGTTAAGAGTAGAGGATTATAAAATTACTACTATAAACATAGGAAAACCAACTAAAGAGAAATAACAATAGGTTCGATTAGTAGTTTCCATTACGGTCTCAACCTGATGAATAAAGATGAGAAGATAAAGAAATAATTAAAGAATTTGATACAAAAATTGCAAGAAAACATCAAGAACCTAGCTATATGATCATGCAAAATAATCGTTAATGGTTGCACATATGAAACAATAATCATTAATTTGATTGCACATATGACACCTAAGAGGGATAAGGTACAAGGATTTATACAACTAGAGGACTAATCAATCCATGTAGGGGAAATTGATTTATCAAAATTTTGGCTAAAGGATAGAGTAGAGTTGATGCAAAAACATATAGAATTGAAAAAAAAGTAGTACAATGTAGTAAAAACTAAGTTAGACAAGGACAAGTTGATAATATGACATTGACAACAACTAGTGAAGCTTGAGGAATCATAGAGGGGGAGGATAGAGGATGATACCAAGCTACAAAATAATTAATGGAGTTAGGGATATAAATTCTCAATAATTATAGGTAATTAAGTAATTATAGATAGAGTTTCTCAACTCACCAAGAAATTGTCACACCCCTTGTTAAAAAATTGTACTTGTATTTTTGGGCCAAGCTTGTGGAAATGATGGTGGAGATAAGTTTTGTGTTGAAGTTCACTACCTCTACTTGAGCCCTATACACAAAAGTGAAGGATGAGGTGGATGAAGTGATCCCATCCTTGACCTCCAAGGTTCCTCAAGTTAGATCTCTAGTTGAAATAATCTCTTATCTTCCAAATGAGAAGCTAATGACAATCAATGTGCAAAATAAGAGAAATAATAGTGAAGGTCAATGAGATGCTAAGCAAGAATAAGGCTAGTTTAAAGCGCTAGACCTAGTTAGCCACTTAGAGTAGGTCATGGAAGGATTGAGGGGCCACATAATATTTTTGGTTCAACAAGGATTGCTCTCTTGATTTCCATATAATGAAATAGTGCTCCAAGAAGAAGAATTGAAACTAATGTTCATAAACAAAGAAGAAAACTAGACATGTTTTGGGGGATGGGCACATATGTCAAGAATAAAAGAAATAGAAGCAATTTGTTATCTACTTGCATAGTTATAATTCCAAGAAAAGATTGTTGTGGAAAGATAAATGAATCTCCCATCACTTGAGACATAATTGAACTAGATAAGACCTTTTAGGCATTCAAAATAAAAGAGTTTCCAACTAATATAGAATAGGAATTTTTATAATCATCCTTGGAGAAAATCTAATTACTCCATTTTTTAGTACTATTTCAAGAAAAAAAATTATTAGTTTTGAGCATCCTTATGCAAGCTTCTAGTTTCTTCCTCACATTTGAGAACCCCTTACGAGTTACTCAATTTGTAGAGATTTTCTCTCTATCCACCTCTTTGGGTTAATTTTTGGGATAAATATTTTGTATTTCTTCCCATTCTTCTACAATGCATTTCATCACCAAGTTGAAAAATCATAATTTTCCTTTCAATTTACTTGGTTCTATATAAGTTGTAAAATTTTCAAATACTTTACAGGTTTTAGTTTTGATGATATCATCAACAAGTATATGTTCACGTCATTGATCATTTGAAGATGTAATAGCAAGTGAAAATTTTAGAAGTTGATAATTTTGACACTCTTCTCTGATTCTTTATTGGTCACTAATGAACACATCAAGACAAGGGCCCCAATTTTTCAAGATAGAAAATAAGATTTTCTAAAGGACCACACAAATTTCAATCTTTCTCTCACTGGTCTAATAACATAAATAACATTTCAATTATTATTTCTTGCAATTGAAAATTATTGCACAATTGGATATAATATAGTGAGATAGAAATGACATGTGTCCTAAGTCTTCTATATTTTGGGTATGTGTAGGATCATCATGGAAAAAAATGCCCTTAAGTGGCGAAAAATTCAGAAAAATCAGAGTTAGGCAACTTGACATTAAAACTTGAATAAGTTATTTATATTATTTTAAAAATATGTAAGAATAGAATCCATAGAAAATTGAATGTAGTTTCTAAACTACTAGGTTTTTTTTTAACTATTTGTGAAAATTTGAAATTTCAATGCAATAGCACTTAAATTTCAAGGAAAAATAAGAAGTAGGTGTATGTATGACCACCCTAACCACAATAAAATGATAATATTTTTTTATAATATTTTAGATATAATTAGAGGAATCATGTCCCAATGTGATGCATATTTTTTTTAAAAAAAATTCCAAGTAAATAATTAATTATGATTTTTTTATTACAACTTTTAAAAAATATAAAAACTTGTACGTTTAACCACCTTAGCTTGGTCAAAACTTCATGAAATTCTTTTTTTTTTAATCCTATAACTAGTATGTGAAGCATAGAATGTGACACATATTTTGGATTCAAAAAATGTGATACCGTTTGAAAGCTATATAGGTGTTTTTCAATCAGCCTATTAATCAGGACTTTAGTCGTAATTCAAATAGAAAATGAATATTAATTATTTAGTAAATTCAAACTAAAGCATAATTTATATTAGTGGAAGGCTGAGAATATCCTTTAAAAACCCTTTTTGTTTCATCAATTTTGGGTAAGAAAAAGTTGTCAGCCACATACCCTACACATACCCATCATATTGCCACTTTTTGGTCCATCATGATCCTGCACATACCCTTTTGAGAGAAAAGTAAGAGAAATGAATCAATAACAAGTGCTACATTTTTTCATAGTGATCTTCCAAAATATGTCAATTCAATAGGTAATTACCATTGTGGTACTAGCTAATGGATGACATGATAGATAATGAGGTGGGTCCTTTTTTTTATCAAATAAAATAACTCTTTGATTTTTTAGTCATGACACCAGTGATCATTTTGTAAGATCAACAATATGAACATCTTACAAAAGGTTTTCAATCTAAAAAACCCTAAGGAGTTGTCCTATTACTCAAATTTTTATACTTGAGTACTTGTATGACCACCAACAAAACAAAGTAGTTAAAGATGATAAACACACACAAAAGAAATAGCTAGCACCATGATGCTATTTATAGAAATGAAAAAAATTAATACATGTTTTTCATCACACTATTGGATAGAAATAGATTAGGTATAATAAAGAAAAGTCTTTATATTTTTTGGATATGACTCACAAAGATACCTATCTAATGGAGAACATTCTTGAGCATTGAAGACAAAAGTGTGTTGATTTCTTCCTTCTAAACAACTATTTAAATACTAATTTATTTAACTGTATTGATTTTTAACATGCATTTTTTTCAATAATAATACATTAGTACTCTTTTGGATATGTATGAGTATAAATATATATATGTTATACTTTATATCTAAATATTTTGGTGAAGAAAAAACATAAAATTTTAGAGAAGGAATTGTACTATTCGTTCTTTGTGACTTCAAGGAAGATTGTAGTTTTCATTATAGTATTATGATTTTTTTTTTAAATGTGACTATGTGTTGGCAATTGTTCAGTGCCCCCCTCAGGATTCATGACAAGGGGCTAACTACCTCCCATGTGATATGTGTCTCTACCATTTGTATTAGGCATTGATAGATGTATCTTTTGGTGCAATGACAAACTAGGGCCAACAATTGGTATTAGAGCATTAGGTCACAGGTTCGAATCCCCTCGGATAACACTAAGGGGGAGATTGTTGGAAAATGATCAGCACTCCCCTCAAGATTCGTGATAAGGGACTAACCACTTCTTGTGTGATCCATGTCTCTATCATTTGTATTAGGCATTGATAGATCAATCTTTTGGCGTAATGAAAAAATGGGGCCAATAGTATGTATTGTTGGCCTCTCACATTGATAATAATTTAGATATTTTTAAATCTCTCTATCTTGTTGTGTCTATCTATAATTCTTATCTATTATACTATTTCATTTTCTTTCAAAAAAATTTATGCCTTGATTCATTTATGTAAACATTTGTAAGCTCGAGAAAAAACATAATCATGGTAATTGTATATTATTTTTAAAATCAAGTCCCACATTTATATTTAAATTTCTCATGTTGGTATAGGGATGCATGACAGATATAATCTCAATATCAACATGATGCACAATATGTCTATCAAAATTTGGACAAAAGAATGTACTCACCTTTATCATTTTTATAATTGAATCAATCAAGACAGCCTCTAAGGACAACATTTCAAAGTTTTTTGACTCAATCTATGAATGGGTTCTCCTAAGTCAAACCCCTTTGGTGGGTGGTATTAATAACAATGAGAGATATTAAAGACAATATTCAACAACATGTGGTTGGCCTTTATGGAGATGAAAATTTTTCCCTATAAAAATTTGAAGTGTATTCTAATGAAATTCCTTTTAATTCCCTAGATGAAATTAATTTCATATTAAATGTCTTTTAAAACCGCATGACATAGCAACATGTTAAATAAAAATTTGTTAAGATAGTTCACAACAACTATTAGAAAGGGGTATGAAGCTTACAATTTAAATTTGAAAAATGTAATTTTCAATTTCATTGTCACACATCACAAGATTGAACTAGGTCAATCTTGAGTCACTCAAAGTGCACCTTGGGGTAAAATGAAACTTATGAGGTATGTAAAAATATATGGAAATGTGATTTTGGGTACAATAATAATGAGTAAATTGAAAGATGTATCATAACATAGTAACTTTGATGCTCATTTAGTTTAGTTTTCCAACCTTGGGCATTGGTGAATCACTAGTGTTAGATCAAGGTGTTGGAGGTCTCCAAAACTACACTGTAAGGGAGGAGCACTAGGGTATTGAATTGGTACATACAAAAATTTACTAATTACTATAAGGGGAATCCAATCCATAGATTTCTAAATAGTCTCCATTAACCTTCAAACCTTTAGTAGATACCCTACTAGCTTTGTATTTACCAAATCTAGCCTTGAACCTCTTGTATCTATTGTAGAACTTCCAAAAAAATTATCTTTTGGGGACAAGAAAAAGTTGGTGGTTGTTTAGGATCCTACCTAAACTAGGCCACTTGATGGTTTATTTCAAGCTTATACAAATTTATACCAAAGATAATTGGAGTGTGTGCAACCTATGTGTGTAAATAATTGTGTTAGAAATACAATTATTAGGGGAGTTTGATATACTATATATATGAGGAGGGGCAATATTATATTCCTAGGAATAGTTTGAGGGAGAATTGGAAAGGTGAATCTCAAAATATAGATGGTAAAGGATGTATGATATGGAAATAGGGAATTAAGGTGGTTTTTGGAAGGAAAATTAGTGTTATGCAAGGAAAAGGGTGAGAGAATGAGGAGGAATGAAGGATAACCATAAGAGAATGATGGAGGAATATTAATGGGGATAGGACTTGTAGGATATGCTTCAAATGTGGATTATATCACTTAATATCTTGTTGTATATGGAAATATAAAATAGATTATGGTGTTGGATAAATTTAAATAAAAATTAACTAGA
Source organism: Sequoia sempervirens (assembly GCA_007258455.2). NCBI lineage: Eukaryota > Viridiplantae > Streptophyta > Pinopsida > Cupressales > Cupressaceae > Sequoia > Sequoia sempervirens. Next base: position 15,809 of record VDFB02322785.1, read on the forward strand.
TATTATAGGGCATGCACTCTAATGTTTTAGATGACGGTCACTTCAATATAAGGAAATTAATGCATAAAATATGAGTAGTAGTCTAAGAGGCTAGATCTAATGCCACAAAACGACCTTACCCAAATGAAGAGAGAGTAGCATCATTGTGATTCTATTGAAGTACTAAATTTGTAAAAAGAATTAGAGCAACAAACACTGCTATAGATAGGATGCAAAATACAAAGTTGAAATGTGGAGGCGGCAATGAAAATAAGCAAACAAAGAGATAACAACTAAATAAAAAAGTAAAACCCTAGCTATAATCATTGCTCTACATTTTTCTATTGAAAATCCTACAATATGTTATGGCATAGCTACAAGTGTTCTATAGATATTTTTATTCCTTCATTCTATTATGTAGTGAACTAAAAGTGTATAGAACACTTATAACTATACCATGACATATTGCTTGGAAATCTAATTTTGTTGCAACAGAAGATGAATATACATATTTTAAAAGAAATTAGCATATCACACATGAATACTTTCATCAATTCATGGCAACTTCCTCCAAACCCGTTCACTACATGCTATTATCCATCACCACCACCATTTCCTTCTTTAGCCTAGACTTACAAGGATTGTAGACTGACAGAATGATCCAAATCCTTGAAGAAGCTTCTCTTAATTTGACCTAACATTGCCTTCTTAAAATTTAAAGATTATATTTTTCACATTTATACAACCATGGAAATGGATTTGTTTTATACATTGAGCACTTCAATGGAAGCATAAAAAATTCTACTCCTCTTAACTTTTTTTTTCAGTGCATAAGAGGTTTTTTATTAAATCATAAAAAATGAGGTACAATAGGCCATGCCAGGCTAATAAAGAAGAAGAAGAGAGAACCAAGAAACTCTCGGGAGAAGAGGAAAAGACAAAGTGAAGTTGAGAAGAGAAAGAGAAAAGTAGACCCCTCAAAGAGTCGAAGGAGAAAACAAGTGCAGAACACATGAGGCATTAAGCCTAAGCCCAAAAAATGATAAACTTTTTTTCCATGTCATGAAAGAAGAGCCTCCATAGTCCACTACGAACCCTCTTCCACATCGTCCATTCCTTCAATGCAAATTTTTTCATCATCAGTTTTTCACCCTTTCTTCTTCGTGGTCCTGCAATTTGGTTTGGTTTTTTTGTTGTCCCTTTGAGCAATCCTGAGACTCTGTAGAGGAGCCAAAACAAGATCATGTTCAAAATTATCAAAATTATCTTCCAGATCCTCCATGAAGGGATAAGTACCATCCAAGTTAGAGCCATCCTCCTCCGGAACATGGAGAAGATTGTTAGCATTGACAAAAATTGGGATAGTGGGAGGAGGGGAGATGGTAGCCACTGGTGGCTCAAGAAATGATTTAGAAAGATTCTGAGGAAAGGAACTTCCTATGATTCTTCCAAATAAAATCATCATTAGGAACTCCTAACTTTTTCACCTATTTTTTAAGAGTGATGTATCTCATACCTATCAAACACTTAGTAGGGCAGGCCTCAACATTGTGACCCAATTTATTGCAGTAAAAACACCTGAAGAGAAGCCCCTCCAAATTCAAAAACTACATCCAAGTGATCATAGAAGAGTGGATTTGAATGGAATGAGGGAGAGGTCTAGAAATGTCCACAAGAGGGAAGACCTTGATAAACCTGCGTGAAGAAAGAACCGCCAAATGATACCCGTCTTAACTTGACCTAATGAATTTTTTCTTTATTATTGTCCTATCAAGGAGTATATTGCAAATATAATGACTAGACCACATAGTAGATATTCTAATAAATTTATCAAATTAAGCTTGGAATTGTTTTTGGTTTAGTCAATAACAGGGATTTTAAATAAATGTTTTTAGTTGATTAAAAATTAAGACTTCAAGACTTCGTTCATGTTAGTGGTTCGAAATAGAATCCAATGTTAGAAGAGTGGTTTGTTTTGTTCAGATGTGTTCTTATTTTCTCATGATTTTATTTCATCAATAGCCAACTCAGCTTCCCTTTGTAACCCTATTTAATAGGCATAATCCCAATGAATTGGCACTGCTTGTTTAAGCAATTTTTCTACTAAAATTTTATTTCTCTAGTAGTCCCTACTCTTCATTTTTTGCTTCAATGCACTTGTATGCCACCTAACCAAAATTTGATGCAAGTTTGTTTGATGTTACTGCCTAATAACTACACCAAAGGTCTTAGTGATAATGAGATTCGTGTAGGTAATATAATGAAACTTACCATGGCAGATTCATTAGGACTCTCAATACAATGGGTGATCCCACAATACTGGTTTACAATTTTTGGCCAAACTGGACACTAAAATATTTTTTTCTAACTAAATCTTCACTTTCAGGCACCTATAGCGACTAAACCAGGAAGAATTTGAAGATGATGCAAACTAGTGATTTGTCACATTTTTTCTATAGATTCTAAATATATATTTTTTAAAAAAATTGGAATCAAATTGCACTTCTTTTTCCATCTCCTTTGAAAACTAGTTTTTTTCAGTAAACAACATTTTTAAGGAGTGACGCTTACTGTATAACGCATAACTTTTTTTCCATGAAGGATAAAATTCTATTTTTTTCAAATTTAGATTTGTAACTACGATATCTAGTGCTTCCAATTGGTTGGATAGTGTTTTATTGAATATTTTTTCCTTAATCAAGATTCGAAGTCAAACTAATTACAATTCATACATAGGCGGACCGTATAACACATAACTTTTTGTGTATATATTGAAATTCATTTTTTTTTGTTGGATCAAGGACTTCAATATTTGGTACATTCATATTTTTCAAAAAAAAATTGATAATCTGCTATTTTTCCACATGTGTAGAATAGAAAGCTTGATTTTCGGTGAAAAACCTATGTTTAATAAAACTAAAAAAACAAATACATAATAAAACCAAAACATATTAAAATTATATTTTTTGGATAGCTCGTTCTAAGGACTACCATCATCCAGTTGGGTCTATGAAGTATCCTCCATTTTCATCCTCAACCCAAGCTTTGAAACACAAAATTTTGGACTTTTATGCTGCCAGAGGGTGAGAAGGTGGGAAAAGGGGGGTTCAAGTGAACCAGGGGGGTTCGAGAAAACCAGGGTTCATTCAAACCCTGGTTCATTTGAACCCCCTTTCAAAAAAAAAAATCTTTATGTTTTTTCGCCAGAATGGTGGGAGCTCAATGCATTTAATTGGTTTGCTCAAACCGAGTTTCATTTGAACCCTTTTTTGGTTTGCTCGAACCAAAGGGTTCATTTGAACCCCAAAAACCATTTTTTTTTGCATGAGGTCATTTTTGGAAAGGTTTCCTTCCTCACTCGAATTGTAAACCACTTTTGTGGGTTTAACCCAATGGTAGGCCAAGGACATAGATCTTTGAGTTTGGCACACAATAGACCTCTAGAAAAAGTAAAAAACAAGAGAATAACACTAACAATAAAATAAATGGATTCCAAAGTGAGCATTCCAAATGCCCAAGCTATGATAAACACCTTAAAATATGCTAGAAATTTTGGGTAGTGCTTAGTTTAGAGCCTGTGCTTTTCAACAAATGTGGAAGCGTAAAAAGGGAACATGAACTATTTTGCACAATCATTTCTACAATCAGAAAACCCAATCCTTGTGGGTAATGGGTGTTGCTACAATAGTGGTTTACACTTTCTGGGAGATCCTATTTTTTGCTGAAATCACATATTTTTAGAAAATATAATGATTTAAGCCTTGAAAATTTTCATTTAAATGATTCCAATTGAAGAGGGTTTGATCAAACCACCTTAGACCAAGCCCGCTTGGATAGAATCCTGCTATTTTTAAACCATACATATAACATAGTCTCCTTTACACCTATCAAAAAATTGATAAAAAACCACTTTTGATTTACCTTTTAGGGGATCAAATGAATTCATTTTTAATTTATTTTTTCATAAGTATTTAGTCCTTATTATAAGCTTCCAAAAAAGTATAATTTTAATTAAATTTAATTTGATTATTATATTTATTTTTTATTACTTGTGAATGAAGGTTTTTTCACCTAAAATCAAGCTCTCTATTATGCACATGTAGAAAAATAGCAGATTATCAAAAAAAAAATTGAAAAATATGATTGCACTAGATATTGAAGTCCTTGATCCAAAAAAAAAAGAAAAATTGAATTTTGATACATACAAAAAAAATCATGCATTATATGGCCACGCTATGTCTGAATTATAACTGGTTTGACTTCGAAACATGATTAAAGAAAAAGTATTCAATAAAAAGCTATCTAACCAAGTGGAAGCACTAGATATTGGAGTTAAAAATCTAAATTCTAAATAATTATAATTTTATCCTTCATGGAAAAAAAGTTATGCATTATACAGTGAGCGTCACTTTTTAAAAATGTTGTTTTATGAAAAAACAAATTATTTTTCGAGAGAGATGGAAAAACAAATGCAAACTGATTCCAAAAATTTTGAAAAAAAAATATTTATAATCTACAAACAAAATTTCACAAAACTCTAGTTTGCATCATCTTCAAATTCCTCACGGTTTAGCCACTATAGGTGCTTGAAAGTGAAGATTTAATTAAAAAAATATATTTCAATGTCCATTTTGGCCAAAAATTGTAAACTACTATTGTGGGATCACCCTAACATAAATTAAAAATTTATCATAGGAGCCACTACTTATGATAAAAAAAAAAAAAAAAATTAATTAGATGAAGCATATCCAACCATCATACTGTGAAGAAATCCTTAATAAAGTATGAATAAATTGATATTTAATCTTATAGGAGCTAGCACATCGATAAATGAAATTTTTACCTAATTTTGGTTCAACACGTTACTAGTTATAAATTGATATTCTCCTAAAATATGATCTACGACTATGTACTCGCAGCAATATTTGAGAGGGATGATTATTCAAAATTTCCCACAGTTTCTGATTGTCAGCTCTTATTTTTGGGTTATTCTATTTACATCTAAATCTCTCTAGCCCATGTGATTATGGATAAATCACAAGTACATGCCTACACTAGCTACTATGTTATTAATTTAGACATACATAGTTTAGTTATTTTCTAGCTATTGAAGGCATGCACTTGTTATTTATGCATGGTTGCATGAGGCAAAGACTTAATAGTCATTTCCCTTCAAACAAGCAAATTATATGGAAGGAAGTTTGATAATTTCTTAGATAAAATCGGTAGACAACTTATAATACTTCAATCATGAGAGTTTTTAATACAACTATAAACAATCAGAATTGCTATATAATGTAGCTAGAAACAAACATTTGATAAAAAAGGATGGGTGAGAGAAACTTCACCAACTTTTACAGCGAGTTGGTTAATGATTGATAATTTTGAATTCACTAATTCCCCTAGGAGAAATTATACATTCGCTAGAGCATTTATACAATCTTTGTGTTGTTTGTAAATTTATCAAAGTGGTTGCATTCATGCATGAACTCACATTAACTTGTCTCCAATAGTCAATTTCTACTAAATCAAGCATGATGTATTCAAATTTGTATACTAGGGTGTTACATAAAAGGATAAATCCTAGATTCATATTAGACTATCTATCATCTCTTATCTAATTATCACACTATCAATTTAGGGAGAATTGTTGTGTTGCACAATCATTAACTGACTTGCTGTAAAAGTTGGTGAAGTTTCTCTCACCCTTACCTTTTTATCAGATGTTTGTTTCTAGATACCATTATATAGTAGGTTTGATTGTTTATAGTTGTAGTAGAAATTCTCATGATTGAATTATTATAAGTTGTCTACCAATTTTATCTGAGAACTTATCAATCTATCTTCCATATAATTTGCTTGTTTGAAGGGTAATGACATATGTACAACTATAAAATGATAGCATCTAGAACATTATGCTCAAAATTCCCAACAAGATGGAAAATCACCAACTTAAGCTATAAATTACTTAGATAGAACCTCTTTAAAGAAGTGTACACACATAATGTATATCAAGATAGCCACTATTTGAAGAATATTGCTTATATTCTCATTTGGATATATGTTGTTTGTGTTGTATTTATCAAGGGAGTGGTTTTCAAATCAAAGTAATATATGAATGATGCCATCTAACTATGAAATGATAAAAAAGTGGTATGGTGGTATCATATGGTCTTAGGACATAGAGCACACCCACTTCCCAATTTTATTCAAGGATAACCCTAGAGATCTCAATGCAAAGGAGAAAGAGATCTTACAATAGAATTGTCCTAGGGACTGATTGTAAGTTAATAAAGGTTTCACCATGAAGTTAAGACTTTGGTTTGACAAAACAAATGCAAGTTGAAATGTAAGATGAAATGAAAAACCCTAATTCAATGCAAACCTTTACTAAATGACCTAGAAATGCAAATGAAACAAAATAGAAAGCTACAAAAAGGACTATGTGCACCTGGAAATCTGGAGATGGCTGGAAGGAGGTATAATACATTGGAATTTTTTCCTTTAATGTTGGGTGGGAGTCATTCACCAAGCTGGGTGAATCAATCTTGAATCTGGGTTTCTGTACAAGAACAGGAATCTACCAAATGGGTATCTGAATATGCAAAAATCTAATTTTTGACCAAAACTGGGACTCATTTACCAGAAGTAGAAAACCAGTCTAGTTAGGGTTTTTGAAACTTTGGGATCTGGATCTGCTCTTCCCAGTCTGCTCAATCTACTCCTTCAGGTTTTTGGATTTGAATCTCTATAAATCAACCTGTAGGTGCTCTCCAATGTTCTCCAAGGCTTGATGAGCACTTTGACAACTTCTTCCAATATTTCTCTTTAATGTTTCTTCAATCTAAACATGCAAATCACACACAAAAGAGGGGAAAATGTTGTTGGGTTAGTGGATAGGGGTTTTCCTTGGTCAAACACTGTTTTGATAATCAAACCTTGAAATAGAATGAAATAGTAATGGAAAATGTTGAATGAAGAAAATATGATGTTGCAACTCACCAAACCCTATCAATGAAGTGTTGCAAACATGTATGAGATGGCTCCAATGGATGTAGATCTTGACTCTTTCTTGAAGGTTATAGATCTTCAATTGAACACTTGTTTGAATCATAAAACCCTACATCACAATTGTTAGCTCAAAAACAAACATGATGCATGAAGTCCTTGACATGATGCTTGATGTTTGAAAGTTACTCTAAAATGCTTGACAATCTTCCCTTGAATGTTCTTGTAAACACTTGAATTATCTTGTGAACTCAAACTTGTTATAAGGACAAATACTTGAATGCTTGGGGTGAAAATAAGTGAAAGAAACTTGTATTTATACTCAATTATGCAAGAATTCCAAAAATTACAACACTAAAAGCCAAAATCAGATCTGGGAGGATAAAATCCTACCAAAAATTTGAATTAATTTTGATTTTGAGCCACACATGACTCATTCGCCCAAGGTGGTGAATGAGTCCCACCATGCATAATTTTTGGGACCATTTTTAAAAATGATTAGAAGGGTGTGAAACTAGGATTAGGACCTAAAAACCTAGGTGGGGCTCATTTTCCCAAGGTGGTGAATGAGTCCCAGATCACTAAATCTAGGCCACACAAGCTGAAAACACTTGGATTATGATTGGGTATTGATTTGCATTGGGATTATCCTCGAAAAAGAAGTATTAAATGGGGCTTGTCGATGTAAAATAGGCCAATTAAAGCATAAAGAATCCCAATTATTAATGAAAACCCTAGAAAAGTGTGAAAGTGTGTCACAACACTTTACAACACTCCAAACAAGGCAGCAATAAGCCCATTTAGTTCACAAGGGCCCAAGATCTAATGTGAATATGTTAAACATATTACAACACTAAATCAAGGCCAAGTTAGGGGGGCCTTTTTCCATCATTACATCTAGCCCCCACTTTAGTGAGAAGGGGATCTTGCTTCAAACTCACACTAAAGTAGACCAAATGCAACGATGCCAACTAGATAGGACGGCCATGATCAAGAGGGGTTCAAATGCACCAATGCTAGTAAGATAGGACAGCCATGATCAAGAGGGGTTCAAATGCACCAATGCTAGTAAGATAGGACAGCCATGATCAAGAGGGGTTTGAATGCACCAAAGCTAGTAAGATAGGACAATCATGATCAAAAGGGTTGTGCAAGCCCCTAGGACCAAGGTCCTATGGAAAAATAGCATAGACACAAAAGAACGCACTTGAAAATGATATAAAGAGCAACAACAAGGTGCAAGCATACACTTTCAAAGACATATAGAAAATGAAACAACACGAAAAAGAAAAGGGTGGATCAAGCTTCAACCATTTTTCCAACGCGATGTGGATTAGATCTAGGCTATTTATCTAAAAAAATGCATACTCGCTCTAAGGCAATGAAACTTCAGGTTGTCTGCTAGGTGAGAAGTCCAAGAAGGTGAGACACATACACTCATGGTTGGCATGTACTCACACACACACACACAAGTGGCTAAGGGAAAGTCATGCTCTCATTCGGCTTCCCATCAAACCATACCAAATTTATACCTCCAGATAACTTTGATAAGGTGCCACACAAAAAAAATAGTTTTCAAGCTTCATGAGACAAGCAAAGCTTTGTATGCTTAGAGCTCGTGAACAAACAAGATGGCTCTATAGGAATGCAAGTTGTGTTATGCAAGGTGGCCATATAACTGAAAAATGAAAATTCAAAAATAAGGGACGTTCAAGGGAGTATTGCTTAGGTTATGCAAGGTCTTTATCTTAGGGAACATTGTGCCTAATGTCTCCAAGAGAGGACCAATCAAAGAATAGAAAATACATAGCTTAGGGTATGTAGTGTGTCGCATCAAGCCACTAAGAGGAATGTAATATGCTAAGAGAGATCACGCTCATGAAGAACATTGTACCCAATGTCAACCACAAAGCGACAAACACATCGTATAAAATAAAAATACTGTACCATGAACCATGGAAAGAAAAAATGAAAAATAATAAAGCCAATACAATGCCCCCACTTTAAATAAATTGCTAAACACCATGTTGTGAGAAATTTCTTTAAGGTAGCAAATGATAAATTTGCTAACAATAAAGACTACATGAGAGCCTACTTGGAAATCCCTATGCCAAGTCATATATTTTCAAATAAAGTACGTCATGTAAAAAGAAAGGAAAAGAGAGGGGTTTCCCCCAAAAATCAAAATCCAAACACATAAGGGATCTATAGATTTGGGGTCAGTATGTTCTTGCTACAATGTTATTAGAGAGCTCAGAACTATCATCATTCCCCAAATACACATAGAACTATCTAGAAGAATGACACAAAGAGAGCAAAAAAAACAAAGAAAAACCTTTTGGGTCAACATGGAAGAAACATAAATGTCTCGATGCCTTGTGTCATCCCCAAAAGGAAAACATGAGAAAAAGAAAAGATAAAAGGTGAAAAGTGAAATATTTATGACATATAGAAGAATGAAGGTACAAATAGAGGAATGTCACAAAAAGATAGAGACATCAAACAAAACATCACAAGGGATCCCATTACACACATGCAATCACACAAAAGAAAAATAAATAATGCAAAGAAACTAGTAAGGCACATGCGAGTCAACCTAAAGCAGGTCGTCTGCATCCCAATCTCGGTCAGTATGAAGGGAAGGCAGGAAACTAGCCAAAGGGACAATAGCAAAAGTTGAACTAGGGCCATTACCAGGTTCAACAATCTTCTTAGGAGAATTGTCGTTTAAGCTCATGGAAGAGGAAAATAATTTATTCAATTCATTATGCACCTCTTCGTCAATTTTAGCGACCTCGTTATCATTGTCTAAATTAATCACAACAGGAGGTTGAATGATAATGTCCAAGGAAGGGTTCAACTATTGTTGTGGTTGTTGTATTGGATTGTTTTATTTCAGGACGGGAGTAGATTCATCATGCATTGCTTTAGTCAAGTTTGGATTTTAATTTTCTTTATTTATTTCTTCATGTAGCCTATGAGCAAGGGCACAACATCTATGCCTACACTCTCTAACAACTATATTTATTTAGTTCTATTTTCAAGTTGCATTTGTGTAGGAGTGGGTTGATCAACCATAGATTTATTTTCTTCCCCAAGGGGAGGAATGAAAGGAACCACAGGAGGTTGTTCAACCACTTTCTCTTTGACTTTGTAAACTTGTTTTATTCTAGGCGGCATGACAATCTAAGCTTTTTTATTGTCTCTCGGTTGTTTATAAGAGGTAGGTGAAGGTTTTGTCTTAGGTTGGTATTGGTTGTTTGGAATTTCTTTAGGTTCAATCATGGTTTTGTATAGGATGGTAGGCTCAGTTGTAGACAGGGACATGTTTCAGAGGGATAATTCTACTATTTTCTTTGCCTTGAACTTTTGATAAGATAGGAAAAAGAAGTCTTCTCATGGTTTTATAGGCTATATAGGAAAGGGCTAAAAGAAATCTAAGGAAAAGTTACCTTTGGAGGACAATGGGTTAAAGCCATTGTGATGGACGGTAAAAACTTCATTTTCAAGAGGAAACTTTAAGAATTTATGCACAACCAAAGGGACAGCTTTCATGGAGTGAAGCCATGGATAGCCTAGCTTCACACGAAATTGGTTCCACTGTGGGATGATGGAGAATGAGATATCTAATGTTTTCGGTCCTATTTGTAAGGGAAGAGTGATCGATCCCATTGCAGGGAAAGAAAAACCATTATGCGTCTTGGTCCATGCTTTTTTTTATCATATATATCTTGATAGGGGTATGTGTAGGATCATGATGGGCCAAAAAGTGGCAATATGATGGATATGTGTAGGGTATGTGGCTGATGACTTTTTTTAACCCAAAATTGATGAAATGAAAAGGTTTTTTAAAAGAGATTCTCATCTTTCCACCAATATAAATTATGCTTTACTTTGAATTTAATAAATAATTATTATTCATTTTCTATTTGAATTATGACTAAAGTCCTGATTCATTTTCCATAGATTCTATTCTTACATATTTTTGAAATAATATAGATAATTTATTCAAATTTTTACGTCAAGTTTCCTGAATCTGATTTTTATGAATTTTTCGCTACTTAAGGGCCCATTTTTCCATGATGATCTTGCACATACCCATAGATCTCATGCAAAAGTAAGAATTCCTCGGTGATCACATTCTCTCCACAAAAGGGATCTATTAGTATCCCATTAGTGGGCTTGTCATAGATTCGGCTGGCTATGTAAAGAGGACCATCGAGTGCATGTTTAAGTATATCTTTAGAGGAGAAATCAATGTCAAGAGAATTTTTAGTTCATCCCTTACGAGGAATGACATCTATCACTCCTACCATGTCATCAATAGGATCATTATCTATAGAATCATGTTGAATATAATCATTGTTATCGTCATCCGTATCAACATTCATCACATCATTCTTTGTAGTTTTGCTAGCTTTGACAAATGAAATTTTGTGATTAGTTGGTAAAGATTTGCAATTTTTCGTTAGGAGGGGCAACAGATTTATTTCCTTGATCACTAACACCTCCAACAAAAGGACGGCTGAAATCAATGAGGTCTTGCACAAGATGTTTAAGACGCTTGCAATGTTCTATCATGTCCATTTTTTTCAGTGATAATGGCAGTAAGAATTTGGTTTGTAGCTTGCGAGTAATAGTTTACTACGATCAAGTTATTTAATGGGAGGCAAGGTAATAATCCTCTATTCTAAAATTTATCATTGTATTGTGAAGGGTATCAAGTAAGGAAGTGAATTGACTTTTTGGGTCCCCATAGCTAAAGGGTATCGTGGCTTTAACAACAACTACTTGGTTATTGGTATTCTGAATTATTTTTTGATGGGGATTAAATTGAAGGAAACCTTTATTCTATTTTCTAAAAGGTTGGGAATTGTTTTGGTTTGTGGACTCGGACTTCTTAGTTTGGTTAGAAGTGGACTTTGTATCTTGAATACTAACTGAATTTTGATAATCACAGAGGGTAGTACACAGATGTACATAAAGGAGGGAAATTTCATCATGGTAATCTTGTCTTGTATCTTAATTTTCAAATTTTTTATTAACATATTTTGAAGGTGAGGATCAGGAACCTTGACATCGATTTGGGAATAAAGCGATTGATAGTGTGAGATGAAGTCAATTATATTTTCTTCTTATTTTTGCTTGCATCTCATCAAGTAGGCCAAGGTCATCTTAGGGGTCATATGCACTTGGAAATGGTTAACAAATTCCTCAACAAGTTCATTAAATGAATGAATTGAGTTGTTCGATAAAGAAGAAAACCACTCCAAGGCAGTATCCTTTAAGGACCTAGGGAAAAGCTTAGCCAAGAGTTTATCATCAAGGACACAATCACTACATAAGGCAGTATAAGCATTAACATGGTTAGAAGGATCTCCCTTTCCTCCATATATAGGCACCTTTACACCTTGTGCCATCGGTGTTCGCAATATCTCTAAGGACAATGGACTGCTTTTGACATAATCTATGGGTGGGCCATTTTGATTTTGGTTGATGGTGGAAATTTATTTTTGAAGGGATGAAAGGGTTTGGAAGAGTTGATTTATGAGAGGGTCACTACTTGTGTTATGAGATGGAGGTGAAAAAGGTGAGGGGGTGTATGTGATTGAGGGGTCCAAGTGAATGGAATGCTTATAGGTGGTAAAGTGGTAGCAGATATGATGTGCGGTTCCACAAAGGTATTAGGGATTCCTACAGAAATACCCAAGGAAGGAATCACATTACTAATTGATTGCATCATTGTTGTGACTTGAGGGTTGGTATAGGTAGGTATTGAAGCAATTGTTATGGGAGGAGGCATTTGAGTTCCTCCTTGGCTTGTGACATTGCTTGTAGGTAAAGGACAACTAGTGGTTGAGGTGAGGTGTTTTCCAAAGATTTGAAGTATGTTTTGCATAAGGTCAAGTCCATCTTCACTTTCAAGAATGTGGTGAATGTTATCTATAGAAGGGATGGAAGTAGTTGAAATGTTGTCATTTTGCATTTGATGCTGGAGGTTTGCTAAATCTT
>VDFB02322785.1:29377-49102 GCA_007258455.2 Sequoia sempervirens
ATAGAATTGGTGTGTAGAACTATCTCTCCTCATCTATATGTAAGCCTATCCCAGTCTATGCCCTCCCTAGCATCAACTCCATCCTCCAGATGGATATGGTGCCCCGCGGGTGGAGTAGAGATGGGCCAATAGATGTAGCTAGGGAATTGCTCTAGATATGCCCTTATGCATGGTCTAGGAACTGATAGGCGACTTGGTCGCTTCTAGTCTTTCTCCATATGGAGGGGGGGATGGGAGGATCTCAGATTGAAGGATCTCCTGGTTCAACAATCAAGAACGGAACCCGATGCCATACAATAGAGATCTGGGGAGGGGGAGGGGTGAGCAATAGGATAGCGAACCCATATATAGAGAGGGGTCCCCTGGGACTAGACTATATACCCTTGGGACTAAACTAGACTCTATAGCATAGCCGCCCCACCTGCCCTCGCCACCCCCCATTATAGTTTAGTTCCCACCCAGGATTAATTAGTAGATTAATCATCCCGCTATTTTAAGCTAGAATAGGAGAATTAATCAACCTGCTAGAATAAGGAATAATAGTTCTGGGCTAAAGGGAAGGCGCTCGATCGATTGATAGATTGATAAACCAATTCCCCTATCTATACTATGACTAGATTCAATGACTAGTGACTAGAATCTATGACTAGCGACACTTATGCAAGAAGATCGAATAAGCTCTATTATGGCGTTGATCGGATAGGAGTAGAAATCATCACTCGGAACTATAGTTTCCCACCCACCCACCACTCATGTTACGTATATAGTAGACTATCTATTTGATGGATGTCCATATATATACCTATACCCTAGCCCAATGGACGGTTCGGTTCAGTAGGTGCAGGTTCAAACTCAACTCGATAGATTTTAGATCGATTTGATAGCTTAGTTCGAAGCACCCCTACTCTATATGGCTAGAGGGCCCGACCGGTCCCCGGGTGGCTTGTCGTCTATCTGCCCAGTCCCTATCCATTCCATCCCAACTGAGGCTGACTGTGATTGTTTGGTCCCCATCCCCATCTATCTATCTAGTCCTCTCACCCATCCCGAGGGCCCTCACGCTGACTGGCCGAGGGGGAGGGCGGCTAGGCTCTCGTCTAGTAAGGCCCAGAGTGATTCTAATCTGCTTTATCACGACTACTAGAATGGATGATCTGTGATGGATTGCAATCTAATCCATCTAAGACCCCCTATCCAGACTCACTCTATATGGGGTGGGGGTGTTCTGCCCCACCCAGCTCTTTCTAATGATCCTGTATAGGGGCTATTTCTAGATGGGTGGGTGCTATTCTGTATAGGGGGTGGGGTTTCCTGCTTCTATATAGGGATGGGTGGGCACTATATAGATTAGATTAGATTAGATTAGATTAGATTAGATTAGATTAGATTAGATTAGATTAGATTAGAGATGGGTGGGGGCATCCTCTATTATCTGTAAATGGGTGGGCACTAGGAGGATAAGAAATGAGTGGGCACTAGATAGAGTGGCACTCGACTGATGGTAAGCACTTTCTAGATAGAGTGGCACTTGAGTGACTGATTATGGCACTCGATCGAGGGCACTAAGGGCCCTATATTTTGAACTAGCACCATTTTGATGATGGCCAAGATTATCTTTTGTATGTAACATGATGAGTCTAACTAGAATTATCTACACATCCCCCCAGAGGCTCCGCCACACACCAACCCTGCTTCGGGACCTAAGGCCAATATGGTCGGCTACCGAAGGCAGGCCTTAGCCACCTAAGGCCAATATGGTCAACGCCAAAGGCAGGCCTTTGGGTGGGAGGGAATTTTTTGTTGGCGAACTACAATTCCCTCCCTCCCATGGAACTATAATTCCCTCCCGTGCCCATAGTTCTGTAGCATCCCTGGGTAGAGAATTGTTCTGGGATGATTCTCATCTATATGGGTTCTCCCCATCCCACTATGGCATTTTGATAGAAGAGCCCTGGGATGGTATGGGATAGGGGCATGACTATGAGAACACCAATGAATATATATCTTAGATCTCTATGGAACTATGTAAGCAATATAGAATCGACATATATGTTGATTCTCGCCATATCTATCTAACCCCCCGCATCTATATATGGGTGTCTGATTCTCGTAGGTCTCTATATGGATTCGGTTCTAGGGGTCGAGGGTGAGAAATGGGCGAAGGCCAGGTGAACATACTAGACTCTCTATCTCGGGATGGATGGGAGGCCCTTAACCCCCCACCCATCCCCACACACGCTAGTGATCGTGATCTCAAACCATTCCAGCATTCTCAAGTCCCCCTTGCATGCTTCGCACCCACCCTACCCTAAGATGAATGGGATGGTGGGGTTGGACCGACCCAGCCCTTCATGCAGGATTGACCATACTCGCCTTAGGTTGGTCCTGCACAAAGGGTAGGTCAGTCCCGAAGGGCAGGGGGGATGTAACATTCATTCTATCTCCATCCATCACTAATGAGTCAGTCATTTTCTATTACAGACGTAATATGGATGCATCAATGCCGCTATATCTCTCCTCAAACCCACCCCAGGGCATCTATAATGTAGTCTAGGTGGGAAACTCAACCTTCAGCAACCCCATCAATTATAGTTCTCTAGGGTGGGTCATTCATGTTGAGACGAGAGCCGCCCCCCATATAGAATAGAGTAGAGTTCAGGCCTATCACCTGGCTGAGAAAACCCTTTCTCAAGAGGAACCACTTGCTAGAATGGACTATCAGCTTAGCTCTCCACCCTATAGGCTATAGACAATCCCCCGCCCCTCCCCTGAACTAGTTTGCAGCTGGTGTGACTAGATCGGTTGATCCTCCCATCTCCACTAATCCACTATAGAGAGGTGAGACATAGAGAGTTCTTTCCCAGATAGAGATATAGGGGTCCTCCCAGCCTATAGAATCTAGGGCCATGGCAAGGGCATCTATAGTCTAGGCCCGTGTAGATAGAGGGACCGCCCTAGATAGATAGATATATAGGCCCCAAATGAGAAATGTATATAGTCGGTTGAGTCCCTCAATCTATCCATCGATCGAGTGCCTACCTAATAGATTTTGTATGGAGATCTAGCCAACCCAGATATCTATATTCTAGACCCTCTCTAGAAAGTTTGATCTCGAGTGTGTACCCTCGGTATATAGTATATAGTATGAAGTAGACTCTGGCGCACTATATAGTCTTAAGTGTTTGAACTTAACCACCCACAATAACAACTAATTTCCCCTACCTACCCAAGGTAGACCCCACCACCCCGTTCTCGACCCCACCGACCATATTTGCAAAGTTTTATATGGTCAGTTCCAAGTTCTATATGGTCAGTACCAACCCCACCGGCCATATAGAACTTTGGGACTGACCATATAGAACTTGGGACCGACTAGGGCCATATGGATAGTGGTGTTGGCCAGACCCCACCGACCAAAGTAACCACCACCCAGCCCTGCTTCGGGACTGACCATACTCACCCGGGAACCTTCTAGTCCCACCCAACCCTGGCAACCCCTTTTGTCCCCCCACCTGATGAACCCTTGGCCTCCCACTTCTATAATCTACCTCATGCCCCCTACTATTTTAAGGGTTCCCACCCACTAAGGCCATATGGTCGATGCCGAAGGCATAGCCTGCTAGCATAAGTGGGGTTGGGTTACTTTGGGTGATCGGGTTGGGGTCATCCCTATATCCTCCCACAAATAGAATCTACCTCCTAGGAGGGCCCGGTGGGGTTTTCCTTGGGTGGTGGGGTCCGCCGCTACGGGTGGGGGGCCTTGGGAGGGAGATTTAGCTGGGGGGAAGAGCTATAAGTGACCCTGACTATAGTTGGTGTTTGGTTTAGTCATAGTTTAGTTTAGACAGTTTGGATAGGTCTCATTGTATAACGTATATAATGCAATGCCCCCCCATCCCTCCCTTTTCCAGAGATTTCGTCCAACTAGCATCACATAAACTTGAGCTATCTCCTTCAATATCACCGCTTCAAAGACAAACACTTCGGATTTGGCCCTCTCCCCTACCCCTCTAGTGAGCTATCTAGTTGGCCTACTACTGTTAAGTCTGGTGTGTCCTTCTCATCATAGTCTGTGGTCTTTCACGTCATAGTTTGTCATCCCCATACCCACCCAAGGCCTATCCCAGCTATCCTCCCACAAATAGAATCTATCGACTAGAATTAATTACCTTATCCGAGAACTAGCAAGTGCATTAATTCACTGATTAATTATGATGGGGTCTTGTACCCTGGACCTACTTTAAGGGTGGGAGGGAATAGTATAGTTTCGGGAACAGTAGTTGCGGGGGGGAGGGCCTAATTTTAGTGCATTAGGTTGACGAGAGCTCGGCTAGGAGGGACAACATCCATTCCCGGTGGAGCTAGATCCCAATGTCAGTTATCTGCTCGAGACATCGGGTGGGTAGTGAATATCATATGGAGTGGGTTGATGTCCAAATCTAGATGAAGGAACCCCTGGAATTGGGAGCTACCGCATGTTGGAGCTAGTCATTGGCTCGTTGGTGGAAGAATGGGTGGGCTACTTAATGCAAGTTGGATGCAAATGCAATATAAGCTAAGAATAATGAAACATTTGACTATAACATAAATTCTAGAAATTGAAATAGAAAGTTATAAACAACCAGGAAAAACTTAGAAATAGAACTTTAAATGCCAGAAAACGTAGTGTAGAATGTGAATAAGGACTGATTCACCCAAGGTAGTGAATGAATCCCAATAGGGATTTTTTTCAAAAAATTTAGAAGTTTTCAATTAATTTTTATGTTTTTTATGTTGTATGAGCTAAATTCTAAGTGCAAATGCAGATTTCATTTGATTTGCAATGAAATGAGATGCAAAAGTGCAAGCTATATGATCTTTCACTAATGCAAAATTAGAAACCCTAGAATGCCAATTAACCAATGCAAACTCTAATCCAATGTTAATGCAAGCCAAATCTAGGATGATGATGCACTCCAAATTAGACTTATAATGTTCTAAATGCAGGATTACCAAAATGAAATGAATAAAAATTTGTGCAGTGCTATCATATGGTTTTAGGACATAGAGCACACCCACTTCCCAATTTCATTCAAGGATAACCCTAGAGATCTCAACGCAAAGGAGAAAGACATCTTCCAACAGGGTTGTCCTAGGGGCTAATTGTAATTTAATAAAGGGTTTGCCACCAAGTTAAGACTTGGAAAGAAAAATGCAATGCAAGTTGAAATGTAAGATGAAATGAAAATCCCTAATTCAATGCAAACCTTTGCAAAATGACCTAGAAATGCAAATGAAACAAAATAGAAAGCTACTGAAGGGACTGTGTGCACTTGGAAATTTGGAGATGGCTAGAAGGAGATCTAAAACACGAGAATTTCTTCCTTTAATGTTGGGTGGGACTCATTCACCAAGCTGGGTGAATCAGTCCTAAATTTGGGTTTCTGTGCAGGAATAGGAATATACCAAATGGGTATCTGAATCTGCAAAAATTTGATTTTTGACCAAAACTGGGACTCATTCACTAGAAGTGGCGAATTTTTCCAGTTGGGGTTTTCTAAAACTTTAAGATTTGGATTTTCTCTTCTCAGTCTGCTCAATCTACTCCTTTAGGTTTCTGGATCCAAATATATGTAAATCAACTTCTAGGTGCTCTCCAATGTTCTTCAAGGCTTGATGACAACTTTGACAACTTTATGCACTTTGACAACTTCTTCCAATCTTTCTCTTCAATGCTTTTTTAATATAAACCTACAAATCACACACAAAAGAGAGGGAAAAATGTTGTTGGGTTAGTGGATAGAGGTTTTCCTTGGTCAAACCCTCTTTTAGTAATCAAACCTTGAAATAGAATGAAATAGTAATGGAGCATGATGAATGAAGAAAATATGATGTTGCAACTCACCAAACCCTATCAATGAAGTGTTGCAAACATGTATGAGATGGCTCCAATGGATGTAGATCTTGAATCTTTCTTGAAGGTGATAGATCTTGAATTGAACAAGTGTTTGAATCATAAAATCCTACATCACAATTGTTAGCTCAAAAACAAACATGATGCATGAAGTCCTTGACATGATGCTTGACACTTGAATGTTGCTCTAAAATGCTTGAAAATATGCCCTTGAATGTTCTTGTAAACACTTGAATGATCTTGTGAACTCAAACTTGCTATAAGGATGAATACTTGAATGCTTGGGGTGAAAATGAGTGAAAGAAACTTGTATTTATACTCAATTATGCAAGAATTCCAAAAATTACAACACTACAAGCCGACATCAAATCTAGGAGGATAAAATCCTGCCAAAATTTTGAATTAATTTTTATTTTGGGCCACACGGGACTCATTTGCCCAAGGTGTCAAATGAGTCCCACCAGCATAATTTTTGGGACCATTTTTAAAAATGCTTAGAAAGGTGTGAAACCAGGATCAGGACCCTAAAACCTAGGTGGGACTCATTCGCCTGAGGTGGCGAATGAATCCTAAATCACTAAATCTAGGCCACACAAGCTGAAAGCACCTAGATTATGATTGGGTATTGATTTGTGTTAGGATTATCCTCGAAAAGATGCATTAAATGGGGCTTGTGGATGAAAAATAAGGACAATTAAAGCATAAAGAAGCCCAATTATTAATGACAACCTTAGAAAAGTGTGAAAGTGTGTTACAACACTTTACAACACTCCAAACAAGGCACCAATAAGCCCATTTAGTTCATAAGGGCCCAAGACCTAATATGAATATGTTAAACATATTACAACACAAAATCAAGGCCAAGTTATGGGGACCATTTTCCATCATTAAAAACTGTATATTGAATATTATGTGAACTAGTTTCCAGTGCCCATGAGCCAGTAATCGAAGCAATTTGAAGAAACATAAATTAAAAAAACTATCCAAGAAAAAGCTTTTGGATTTGATTGTGCAAATATGTTTTCATCAATTTTTCGAATAATATACTATAATCTATCATTAGGATATATTGAACTAGAGAAGATAATTAACTACATTAGTACTGGCTAGAATGAATTAATCATGTGTGTTTTTGAATTGACATTTTGGATTATGAGAGATCATTGTGTGATCAAAAACATCGATTCAAAAACATATCCAATTGATTTTAGAAGCAATCTTTTGAATTAACTACACTGATTTCTCTTTTTTGATGTGTGATTTGAAACATCCAATTAAAAAACATACCCAATTAATTTTAGAAGTAATCTTTTGAATTAACTATATTGATTTTTCTTCTTTGGTTCACTACATCTTGATGATGGATCATTCTACATCTCAATGATGGATCATTCATAAAGTTTGATCTAATATGAACATTGATGAAAAAGTGTTTATGTAATCAAATCTAGAAGCTTTAAAAAAAAAAAATTAATAGTATTGAACAGTTTCATTCATTTGGATGTTTTGAGGAGTTTCTTTGATATTCATTAAAATCATATGAATATTTATGCAAAACATAAGTAGACTTCACATCTGTTTTAAACAGCAAGGAAATGGATGATAGCTTTGATTTATGGAGGGTTGGCCTCTAAGTCGAAACAAAGTATTGGAGGGAGTAGAGGATAGAACTCTTAATCATGTTTCCTAAAATATAGTGTCCTTTAGATTAGACATGGGAATGTGGTTGAAGCAACCCTGTACACAATGCTAGGTGTTGTATCTGAGGAGAAAATTATTCTTCATCTCTGCTTAAATTTCATACATTCATGATTTTTCCATTCTTCATGTAGGCATTTGATTCTTAAATGATTATTTTGCATACACAAGAATTTGCAATTCATTTTTTTTGAGAAAAATGCAATTTATTTTCAACTTGTTGGAATCTTTGTTTCTTCTCATGTCTTTTGTTGCTCAGAATGCGGAGCTTTTGGAACATCAACAGATAAGGAAACACAAACTTTCAGGAGAAGAGAATACTTGGTTGTCATCTAACATGTTAATGCAACCTTTCAATGAAGTAAAAGAGTCCAAGCCTGATCACATGAGTTCAATTGAATATGTGTTTCTTTGGTACTATAAGGAACCTATGATATTTCTTTGTATTTCTTCTAATAGCAATCTCTTATTTCCAATTCTTATTGGTAAGGGAATCTTTTCTTCTATTGGTTTTGATATTAGCAATAATATTTCAAGTATAAAATTTGTTTTGATTTTTTTTAAATCCATAATTTTTTGGTTAATTATATGTAAAGTTATGCACCACAGACCTCAAAAAAATTGGGTGAAAAATATAGTCCCTAGTTGACATTATTGGTTGATGAAATTGGAATGTGCTATTACAAGTGAATGATTATCACCTTCAGCAACATGGCTTAGAAGTCACTACCATCTATTAGAATTAGCTATTCCAAGATCAAGGTGTCTAATAGCTAATCACAAAAAGACAAGAAAATACAAGGGTGTAGTCCTTCACTTAGAAGTCTAGCTAGTTATTTAATTTTTTTTTTGTTCAGATGAGGATCTTGTATGGATTGAAACAAACAAATTGAGTTAAATAAATATGACATTTTCTTTTACAAAACACAGTGTGCGACACATTGGTTAACAAATCCTAGCATATTAAAGCAAAAGTACTCTTGAGGCATTAAATGTTTTTTCCAATCCAATGTCTCAAAATTCTGCCAAAACAAGCAATGATAATTTTAATTTTCCCTTACATTTTTGTGCCTTAGATTTTTTTTATATGAAGGATTTGCCTCTTGGTATGCTAAATTTTGACTTGATGCCTGATCCTTTTGTCTGCAAGTCATGACTCTTATTTTTATTGTAGAAGGTGAGGGTTGACTCATATTTGATTTTTATTTTATGAAGTGTTTTAACATTGCCATTGAGTTTAATTGAGATTGTCAATATTAGGATTTTAACAGACCTTTTTCTATTTTGAAAGGGTAATGTTTAATGTAGTGATCGTGGGAATGACAACACTGGTAATGGAACTACTTTTGCTGAAAGTAGATCGACAGATTTGATAGAAAATGATAGCAGGGTGCTTTACATCCTTCTCCTCTTCCTTTCACTTTTGCTTTGCTAGGCATCAATTTTCCCGTAGAGTTTACGTTCGGCTCATTGGAAGATTGATAGCATTGGAAGTTCATTCAAGCATCAAAGATAGATAATCAATATTTCAATTTAATTTAATTGTAAGTTTTGATATTAATATATAACTTATTAATTCTACCTGTCGTTAATGGAAATCCTAAAAATCAGAGTTAATGATGGGACTCAATTATTAGCTACACAATGAATTTAAGTTCACCAGAACTATTTTTTAGTAGGCCGGGAATTCTAAAAATTGTCAATGCTGCATATCCATATTTTCCTTTAAATGTTAAAATAATGTGGCAAATTAATCTATGGTAGAATTAGAGAGAAGTTAGAGATTCAAAGATTTATTGAAAAAATTTCACAACACCTTTATCCCAAGGTCTGATTTACCTATAGAGTAATTCATAATTGGACTGAGCAAAGAACAGTTTTATGGAAGCTACAGGTTTTTGGGTCTGAACACCTTATACATAGGTCAAGTAGCTTTTTGGTCTGCAAAACTCATTCTTTTTAACTTCTCTCATACTTAACAAAAATGGAATATCAAATGTGTTTGAATAATAAGTAGAGGGAGTATTGAGAAAAGACATCGGAGTCCATGACTTCATATTTGCAACACCTCTTTCTGTCTCATTTATCGTCAAATGTCATATCAATGCACATAAATGAATTTGTCTACTAGATTCTTATTACATTTCTCCATCCTTTGGGTGCTAAAAGGAGGACATAAGTAGAGGATTGCAAACTCATTTAATTGAGGATTGAATTAATAGAGAATGATCTCACATCCATCTGGACTTTCTTTCTCACAGCATATCTGCACCAAACAAAATACAAATACCCTAAATAAACTTAACCAACTAGGTGTGAAAAGGACACAAAAGGAAAGTAGTTTAATAAAAGACACATTCACACCAACATCATCACAAAATCCCATTATGAAATATGCTTAAAAACATAAAGCTGGCTGGCCATACATGCTTGAAGACATCCTTTGAATCCATATCAATTAGGAGATTGTTGTAGTATGAAGGTTGTTTCCCTTTTCGCAGAATTCTTTTATCAACAACTTATTATGGCTGCATTGTTGTGGAAAGCTTGGCCAAATGGTTCACAGGTGGGATTTGAATCCACATCTTTACTGTGGAAATTTCTCTGCCTTCCCTCTTGGCCACATCTACTACGCATCTTGGTTCATTAACATTTGTATTCAAACTTGTTTCATCTGTGACAACCCGTAGCATGAATCCTCACGGTCATGTTGGCCCACACTTGCTGTTGCACCAAAAGATCGACCTATTAATGCCCGTTACAACTGTCAGAGTTAATGAATCCACAGGAAGCGATTAGTCCATGTCATGAATCCCGATCTGCCAACAAACTCCCCCTTAGCGTTACTCGAGGGGATTCGAACCCAACACCTTTGGCTCTGATACCACTTGTTGGCCCACAGTTGTCATTGCACCAAAAGATCAACCTATTAATGTCCGATACAGCTGTCAGAGTTAACGGATCCACGGGAGGTGATTAGTCCATGTCACAAATCCCGAGGGGAGCATTGACCATCTACCAACAGGTTGTTGTCCTGCACTGTGTCGGTACTTGTCTGCAAATCCATATTAGATTGATTTTTGATTCACATTCTTTGCTGATACTATTATGATTTTTGTTTTCTACTGGGAATCAACTATATACAGTTTCATATATGTGAGAATTTTGGTCACTATTGTATAGATTTGATACTTAATGGAGGTTCATGGGTATCATTAGCATAGTCTGATTTTCATTTGTGTTATTCAACTCTCCTTAAATTTCATATATTCAAGATTCTGCCATTCTTCATGTCGGCATTCAATTATTAAATGATTATTTTGCTAGAATCTGCAATTCAATTTTTGAGAAAAATGCAATTTATTTTCAACTTGTTGGAATCTTTCTTTCTTCTCACGTCTTTTGTTGCTTAGAATGCAGAGCTTTTGGAACATCAACAGCTAAGGAAACACCGACTTTCAGGGGAAGAGAATACTTGGCTCTTACCTCTTGGTCACATCTGCTGGGGATCTTGCTTCATTAACATTTGCACTGTGCCGGTGTTTGTCTGGAAATCTATATTAGACTGTGATTTCTGATTCACATTCTTTGCTGATACTATTAAGTTATGTTTTTTGTTTTTTCACTGGAAATCAATTTTATAAAGTTTTATATATATGATAGATTTTTGGTCGCTATTGTATAAAATTTGATATTTAATCAAGGTTCATGGGTATCATTAGCACACTCTGATTTTCATTAGTGTTCTTCAGCCATACTTTTCCCATTTGGCAGGGACTATAGCTGCAGCTCCCAAAACTTAATAGCTATAGCATTCTTATACTGTGCTAATTCAATATAAAATTTGAATATTTTTTAGATACATGCTTTGCTTCAGCTGTTGTCTGTACTTGTTTTTTTGTCTTGTTCCAATTCAAAGCAACCCGTTTGTCAACCTAAATTCAACTTAACGCAATTGGATTTTCATGTTTAACTGCTAATTACAAATTCTTTTATTTATTTTTAAAACTTTAATTTGTTGTGTCCTTGCCTCCAAATGAGTGCTTTCTATGCTATAGCTGAAGTTATTCTACTATGATTTTCTTGCAGTTGCATCTCCTCTGTTCTATCAATTTCCTTTTTGTTTGGTACCCATCATTCTCACTTTTGTTATGCGTTCATTAATATTTTCTACCTTATACTGTGAAATTGCTATCTTATAATTCTCAGCTTAACAATTATATTTTGGATAGTTTCAAATGTAGTCCAACAACTTCTTGTTTGTAACGGTAAATCAGACTACTATTCTATTTTCTTATGCAAAGTTTCCAAGTCATGATTGAACTTGCAATTAATGTCACTAGCATAGGATTTATGTTAATTTTTATTTGCAAAACATGCTTTTGCGTGAAGATTGAACAACCTTGTTCATGAACGAACATAGGTTTGAATTGGGAAAATTGCTCCCTTCAGTTTGTTCCGTGAACAAACATTTTATTTTGTCTTGTACTTGTTTTCGCCAATGGAAAAACTTGTAATGATAATTTACATAACTGTTTTCACATAGACCATTGATATTTGAAATAACTATGTTAAATTGTTAATGTTGAAACAGTCTAATTTCTCCTTGTGCATACTCACCTTCCACGACTGCAGTTAGTTAAAACTAAACTAATTTTTTTCTCCAGCCGTTAAAACTGTTTCCCCACGTTGCCTATAATTCTGTTAGAATTGTTCCCACATCTTCAATCTCTACTCCACGTTATCATTTCCGTTATGTTATTGTTTCCTATTTTGTTTGTGTCTCCTCATTTGAGTTGAGATCGGTTCTTTGAAGTCCTCTATAAATAGAGAGGCAATGTAATCTGTTTGATATAGAATAAAATGTGAGTGATTGTTTGCTGTAGCATCCATGTCATCTTCTCTGTTTTATTTCTCCTGCTGCTTTCAAATTGGTATCAGAGCAAAGCTTATTAATTATGTTTTTAAATCGTGGGCAGAGCTAAGCCATGAAGGCCTGAGAGATAAAAGCCCATCGCCTGGGAGATTCGAAGAGGAATTTTTAAGAGTTGTGAAGTTGTCCAAGTAGGTTGTGACCAAGAAAGATGCCTTCAAAAAAATTATGTTGATGCTGCCGGCAAGGAGAGAGTAGCGCTAGTCAAAGGTCCAAGCTATCCAGAGAACAGGCACAGTCTTATCAACCAAAGATCAGCAAGAAAAGAAGTTTCAGATAATTTCATAACAAGAGATCGCTGAATAAATTCGTTCCTCTTAAAGTCACTGATAAGAGAAGATCGCTACTTTCAAAGGGAAATTGTTGTTTGCAAAGGCGAGGCCGCAACCAATAGGTGTGTAGAATTCGCCAGTCAAAGCTAAAGTTTTATTGCAGATTTGTGTCGTCGCTTGAATCAAGGAGTCGCCAGTCAAAAGGGTGCATGGAGCGCAGTGTTGAATGAAGGACAATGAATGTCTAAGAAAGGCCGTAGAAGTCGCAGCCAATGAGAGATTGTGGAGTTAACGAAAAAGAAATTATTGTTTTTGCAAAGGAGCCACAGCTCAGCCATCGCAGCCACCAAGGAGTGGAAACAGAAGTGACATAGGTGCAGCAAAGGTATGATTAGTGGTTTGAATTTGCTAGTTGTGTTATATCATCATTGATAAAAGAAAGGAGTGAGAAGATTAGATTTGTCCAAGTATCTTGAAAGAGGCAATAAAGACAGAAAGATGAGATTATTGTAGAAGCAGCCAAGAGAATCCAAAGCCGTGGAAGAAGTTATCGCAAAAAAGATTCAAGTTCGCGCTGCCAAGATCGAAGTTAATTTGTAAAGCCAGTGTAGTATTCACCAAAGCACAGCTGCAGTTATTAGAGGAAAGAGTTGAAAAGTTTTCCTAGTTAAAGGTTGCTAAAAAGGCCGAGTAAAACAAATCCGCTGTCAAAGAGAAAGGATCACTATTTAAGGAAGAACCGTGGTTGAAGCTATTGTCCACAACATTTGTAAAGTCGCTTCCAAAGAATGTGAAGCCGTAGATGTGTATGGTCATTGCTGTAAGAAGGAGAATTGTGATGTTGTATGCAGCAAACCATTGTCCGCAGTAGAAGCTGCCACTGACAAAGCCCATTGCAAAGAGTGGTGTTAAAGAAAAAAGGCAGATTGTGGTCAAGGGTTGAGAATCTCATCGAAGAAGATTTTGGATCTACCTACCTCAAAAGGATCATCCAATAGCCAAGTGCAAAAGAGCAGAACATATATCTAACCAGTCAAAGGAAGAAGCTGCCGAACGAAACTAAATCGTTGTAGTGGAAGCACAGTCAAGTGCAAAGATAAGGTGAGTTAAAATCATTTTCAGTGGAAAAAGTTAGTAAGCATGTTAAGCAGGAAAAATAAAATTGGGAGGAAGAAGTGTTAAATATTAAGCAATGCAATTCAAAATTGATTACAAATTTAAGGGAGATATGAAAGAAACTTAGATATGACTTTTTCTGTGAAAGAGATCATTTAGAAGAAAAATTGGAAAATGTTAAAGAAACGAATGAAGAGTTAGAAGAATGGTTAAATTTGTTTGATGAAATCAAAAAGAAGAATGAAGATGAGAAAAGTAAAGTCGTTAGAAAACGAAAATGCTTTACAAAATGATGAGATATTGAGACTGAATTAACAAAAGAGTCAGTTTGATGAGATGCTTGTAGCCTGTCAAAGGGAAAATGAATGTTTGAAATCCAAGGTATCAGTTTGTGATGTCTTATGTAGTACAAAAGATCTATGTTGTTCATGTGATCAATCAGTAGGTAGTTGTGATTTAGTTGAAGCTATTTCCAATAAAGAGTGTAAGAATGAAAATGATAATATCATTGAATGTGCAAATATGGCTAGTTGTTTTGAAAATAATATTGGCTTGAAAATTATGAAAAATATGGGATACAAAGGTAAAGGATTGGGTAAGAATGAGCAAGGAATCAGAGAGCCCATTGAGGCTATAATGAGGCCAAATTATGTAGGTCTTGGATATGTCATAGGTAAGGAAACTGATGTTACAAATAACACAGGTTCAAATAAATCAACTCAAGGTATGCAATGTATGCAGTGTTCCCAATGTAATAGGGAAGGACATAGGAAAGACATGTGTTGGGATCTACATCCATGTAGTATTTGTGGTTTGAAAAACCATTCTGAAAAAACATGTTGGAATAAAGAGCAGAAAAATGAAAATATGAAAGAATCCATGCAGATGGATTGTGGATAGAGCTATGGATCGAATTGGAAAAAGATTACAGGCATGTTGACAAAGTTGTTCAAATACAAGTGTTCATATATGTGAAGAATGATAAAAATCAAGAGAGATTTAAAGGTTTGAGAAATTTGACTAATATTGTCTTGTAAGACATTAAGAAAAATGGAAAGTTATAGATAGTGAGAAGACATCCAGTTTGAAGTTTTGAAGATCAAAGTTTGAAGGACTGCTACAAAAGTTGAAAAAAATTGGTGAGATTTTATAGTAAGAAGATCCGCAGATCTTGAAGATGGTTTGATTTTATTATGTTGAGTGAGTATGAAGAGTTGGTTGTAGAGTTGAAGATGAAGGTGTATGAAGACACCAAGTTCAATCGCCATCATTGATGATGTGATAGAATTGAATTCTTGTAGAAAAATGTAGTAGCATGAAGAAGAGTACTTTCTAGAAATGAAGAAATTGAATTGGAGTTTTCTAGATCAGAAGATCAGTTGACAAGAAGGTTGACAAAAGAATTTTCAAAAGGAAAAGTTTTTCAAGACAAAGAAACTTGAGTATTGTGAATGCTGAAGCATATGTGTTCGAAATTGGGAGGAGGTGAATCTTTGTGAAGCAGCTCGCGAATTCAAAAAAAAAGAGAAGCTGTCAAAAATGGTTGAAAAGTGCGATCCCTGAGCACCAAGCAGTGTAGCTCAGAAGGAGGTGGTGAAGAAAGCAACTGTATCACACCTGAACCTACGATGGACTAGTGAGGAAGACCAAAGCTCATGGTTAGAACATCCCGAAAGAAAATTGGGATTTCCTAGGTTCGATCCATAAAATTTGAGAATAGAAAATGCTGAAGCATGTGTGGTCGAAATTAAAGGGGAGTGTTGAAACAGTCTAATTTCTCCTTGTGCATAGTCACCTTCTACGACTGTAGTTAGTTAAAACTGAACTAAAGTTTTTCTCCAACCGTTAAAACTGTTTCCCCGCGTTGCCTATAATTCTGTTAGAATTGTTCCCACATCTTCAATCTCTACTCCACATTATCATTTCTGTTATGTTATTGTTTCCTATTTTTTTTGTGTCTTCTCATTTGAGTTGAGATCGGTTCTTTGAAGTCCTCTATAAATAGAGAGGCAATGTAAACTGTTTGATATAAAATAAAATGTGAGTGATTGTTTGCTGTAGCATTCATGTCATCTTCTCTGTTTTATTTCTCCTGCTGCTTTCAGTTAACACACTTTGAAAAAAAGTAGTGTTTTAATTCAGAACCGATTAGTGCAGAATTCATACATGCCTAGAGGCTGCCATTTCCATTTCCATTCATTTTGTGACTGGATTTTGTTGTGATGTGCAGATTGTCGAGCACTGAATTCAGAAGCGGACAGGCAGCGGGTGATTCAGTGTTTGCAGACAGCGACAGAGAGAAGAGTCTCAGAGGTACTTGAATGCTATTTCCAATGGAGACAGGGTTTCCAATTTTAGTCCGTCTCTGTGAACTGTTCTAGTATGCATAATATCAAACTGGTAATTATGAGTTAATCTCTGTTTACAGGGTTTAACAAAGTAGCACAAGCTTGGGATGATCTTGCATATACCCTTTGAACAAGAGTGTCTTGAATATCCATTAAAAATCTTCCTTTTCATGTGATACTGTATTCCTAAGATTTTGATTGTATTTTACAGCAAAAAATGCATAAATACGGTCTTACTATCTCCTGGCTTCTGTTCTTGCAATTGATAGTCTTTGTTTCTTAATTTTTTCTTAGTCCAGAATTTTGGTAGATTATTTTAATTTGTTCTGATTCTTTTCAAACTAACATTTGCTTTCCTGTGGGAAACCGATAGCCATCAGGCTATATAAATTTTTTAATGTATATATTTCTTTCCCAGCCTTTGATTTTATCTTTTTAAATTCTTACAGGAATTACATCTATTACTAGTCTTTGCAGGATTTTTCCTTGTTACTGGATTTGTGGGAAATTAGACTCCAAGTGGGTTTTGTGGGAAATCGAACTCTAATGACCGAGACTAATGTTTTCGGTCAGCTGAATCCAAATAGCTTGGTTGTTGGAAACCATGCTAGCAGAGAAATAAAAGGCTTTTCCTATGGTTTGTATTATTGTCATTTCTCAATTCTAATTTTTGCTGGTTTCCTAAATTTTAAGAAAAAAATCTGATGGTCAATCAAAAGTAAGCAGGCGAAATTTGTTTGATGGTTTTCTAATGTTTTGCTGACTGTAGACATGTCTCTATTATCGGCTGGGAGTCTGTTTCTAGGGTTCTCTGGTGGGCACGTATAGAGGCATGTGTCTGTTACATGCTTCAGAGCAAGGAAAGAAGGGCATACTGATGAAGATAGACTCTTGTTATCAGAACACGAATCTCTCTTTTCGCTATACAGTCACCCATAATTGGACGAATCAAGAGAAATTTTATGGCGGGTACAAGTTTTTGGGTTTGAAGCTTTTATCTAGTTTCTGGGTATAATTTTATCTGAGAACTTATCAAACTGCCTTGCATATAATTTTCTTGTTGAAGGGCAATGACTATTAACCTTCCATTATTAACCATGCATAAAATATGGGTGTCTAAATTAATGGCATAGTAGCCAGCACAGGCATGCATTTGTGATTTATCCATAGTCACGTGGGGTAGAGGTTTAGATGTAAAAAAGGAATGCAGGGTAATAAGAATTGACTCCTCCAATTTCAGGTCTGTAATCAAGAGCTATTATTTCAGAAAAGAGTTTCTTTCACTAATATTCTTTCTTCAAATGTCAAGATCTACTGACCCACTAGATGTTGAATTTGTTTTGAAATTTCTTAGTATTTTCAACCGTGCAGTGCTATCAGTTGTGCAAAGGAAAAATGTTAAATTCATGTAACAAATTAACATATGGTAGAAGAAGTTAAAGATTCACAGCTATGTAGAAATATTGCAGCAATCCTTTGATCCTAAGCCAGTATCTCTATTAGCCCTACATCTCTATCAACCATTCTCGCATTCCCCCGATGTTTCCTCCATCGAGTCATTCTTCTGTTTCCCGCTCCAGTATTCCCATTACCAACCCGACTCACTGCTATAGTAGCATGCATTCATTGGTTGGTTTGCTCCGATATCAGTTCCATTGGGATCCCACCTAGCCATAATACGCCTAGCTATTTTCCCATAGGGCTGGATTCGGAGTGGAAAGGGAATGGTTATCGCTGGGGTGGGTGAAGGATAAATTTCTACCCAAGGATGAAGAGTGACTAACTCAAATAATAAATTTAAGGGGAGTAGAAAAATCATGACTAGGAAATTTTTTGTATATTTTGTACAATGCATGAGTAGTAGCATGATAATAGAATCTTGATGTTACAAGTGCTATTATTCCTACCTTATGTGGTTAGATTTTCCAATATTTTTTATAAGATCGAGATAGAGACTAATGATGGTGTTGTTTTGTGATCCAATTAAAAAAATAAACAAAAACTTATTTACAATTTAATATCACCATGCTTTATACGGTCATCAAATACATTAAATAATTTGTAGACAAGTTGCATTAACAAGGTTCATTAATTTCAAACTTCAAACCACCAAATTTTACTAAACACCATAGATATGCAAACCATTTCTATAGTTTTTAACTACATCATGACCCTTCTTATAAAGTAGAAAGACTAATTGGGATTATCTAGAACTCAAATCTGTAATCGATGCATCATTGATAGATGGGTAAAAAATAGGATTCGTAGATGAAGCATGTGAGAATGACATAACAAAAGAATTTGTACGTTTAGTTGTAGATGTTGATGCTTGTGTATGTGCAGGAACATCTTTACGGTGTACATTTAAATAAGCAGGCATTGTGACAGCTGGTAAGTTGGTTATAGAAAGGTTTGAAAGCATTGCACATACATTAAGCATTGGTGGACGAAGTGATGCATCTGCTTGTGTACATAAAAGACCGATATGAACATATCTTGAAACTTGTTCAATAGTAAAACTCCCAATTATTGCTTTGTCAATTATATCAACAATATTTCCTCCTTTATAAGATCTCCATACCTACATAAGAACTATGCATGTTAATATTAATGAAATTATAATTTAAAAATAAATAAAATAGATTAAAATAGATTTCTCTTACCTGATCTAATAGGCTTTGAAATTCAGGGAATAATGTAATATCAGTGTTCTTTCTTCCACATATAATTTCTAAAATGACAATGCCAAAACTATAGACATCAACTTTAGCAGATAATTGACCTAGCATAGCGTACTCTGGTGCCATATAGCCACTACATAACAAGAAAGAATTATTAGCTCATAAATCAACATAAGAAACTATCTTAAAAAATATTGTTCTTTGAAAGTTGAAGATAACAAAAACAATTTAATTTTTGCATCAACGTTTCGGATCACATTCCATGATCCATCATCAGGATAAAAGAGAGATAGAGGAGAAAAAGTCTATGGATCAGGGAGTGTGATCTGAAAGTTCATGCAAAAATCTCAAACACAATCATATCCAAAAATGATAATTTGAATTAGCTATATAGATTGTGGAAACTTGATATCACTAATATAAGTTTCATATATCATTAATTATAATCATTTTCCATAGAAAAACTGGTTGTTTATAGTGAAGATGATTTATGCTAGTTTTTTTAGTAGTAATTGAGGGGTTGAGAAGGGCAATCATCATCGTTGCTTCAACTAATAAATGCAGTGCTTAGATATTTACTATGTTCCTGCTACCCTTGTATTAACATAGGGCTCATCTTGATGAACCAGTCTTGCTAAGCCAAAATCTGATATCTTTGGTTCGAATTTCTCATCAAGCAAAATATTGCTTGCTTTGATGTCTCGATGAATGATCCGCAGTTGAGAATCTTGATGCAAATATAAAAGCCCACGAGCTACTCCACATATGATGTTCAAACGCCTAT